>PHNY01239789.1:11016-37284 GCA_003724115.2 Anethum foeniculum
ATTTAATATATATTTGTATTCTCCAGTTTATTAGATTTAGAAGTATTCTTTAGTTTTGTTTTGCCAATAGAGTGGTATCAGAGCCTTTAAAAAATATGAGTACTGCATTTCCTTTTGTTGTGTCAAAACTAACAAAGAAGAACTATGGTCATTGGTGTCTTCGGATGAAAGCATTGCTAGGCTCACAGGAAGCATGGGAAGTTGTGACAAAGGATATGAAGAACCTGAAGTTGAAGGCAGTTTAAGTTGAAGGCTGTTTAAGTCAGAACCAGAAAAATGCTTTGGCAAAAGTTTGAAAGCAAGATCAGCATGCTCTCTCGATTATACATATGGGCTTGGATGAAGCCATGTTTGAGAAAGTTACATCAGCAACAAAGGCAAAAGAAGCCTAGGAAATTTTGGAGAATAATTTCAAGGGAATTGATAAAGTAAAAAAGGTTCGTCTTCAAACTCTACGCAGTGAATTTGAAGCACTGCATATGAAGGAAACTGAATCAGTTCAAGATTATTTCACAAGAGTNATCATCAATGGTAAATCAAATGAAGCGTTACGGTGAGAAAATTGATGATGTACGTATTAACGGTAAAATACTCAGATCTCTCAACTCTAAGCTACAGCTTGTTGGAGTCTCCATCGAAGAAGCAAACGATACAGAAACCAAGACCGTGGACCAACTTATGGGATCTTTGCAAGCATATGCGGAAATATTAATAAAGAAAGAAGAACCAGATTCTCATGCTCTTAAAACTAAGGTCTCTTTGGAAGAAAATAATAATAAAGAACACGAACAATTTCAAAGAGGAGGAAAATATCATGGACGAGGAAGAGGCCGTGGCAGAGGTGGATGTTTTGGTCATGATCGTGGTCGCTCTACAGAAAGCCAAAATTTTAATAACGGGAGGACATTTAACTACCCAAGAGGATGTGGGAATCAGGTGATTAAAAGGGGTGGAGGCAGAATGTATGACAAATCAAACATTTAATGTTATGCCTGCAAAAATTATGGTCATTATGCCAATGAATGTAGGAACTCCAATAATAAAAAAGATGAGCGGGAAAACTATGTGGAAGCAAAGGAGGATGAAGAATTGCTATTATTAATGGCAACCAGAGAAGAAAAAGACAGAAAAGTATGGTATCTTGATACAGGTGCAGCAAATCACATGACTGGTAACAAGGAGCTCTTTTCAACTTTTAATGAAATGGTGACAGGAAATATCGTTTTTGGAGACGACACCAAAGCACCAATCAGAGGAAAAGGTGACATTCTTATTCGTTCCAGAACTGGAAGTCATATTTTAATATCCCAAGTTTATTATGTTCCTAATTTAAAGACACACATTTTTAGTCTGGGACAATTACTTGAGATGGGTTATGATATTCACATGAAAGACAATCATCTGATTCTGAAAAATGATTTAAACATGTTAATTGTGAAAGTTTCCATGGCGAAAAATAGAATGTTTTTGCTCAATATTGAGGTTGATCATCCAAAGTGTTTGAAAATGTGTGTTGAAGACACTTCATGGATTTGGCACTTGAGATTTGGCCATCTTAATTTTCAAAGTTTGAAGTTATTATCAACTACAAATATGGTATATGGTCTGCCTAGAATCAATCATCTCAGTCATATGTGTGAAGGATGTCTTTATGGCAAACAAGCAAGAAGGAGCTTCCCTCAAAATGCGACTTTGTGGGCAATAAAAAAACAAGAACATGTTCATGCTGATATATGCGGACCAATCAGACCTTCATCATATGGTAAATCAAATTATTTTTTGCTCTTTATTGATGATTTTTCTCGCAAGACATAGGTTTATTTTTTGAAGACAAAAGATCAAGTGTTTGGAGCCTGTAAGGAATTCAAAGCTCTTGTGGAAAAAGAGAGTGGATGTTCCATCAAAACTTTAAGAACCGATCGAGGAGGAGAATTTACATCTACTGAATTTAATCAGTTTTTCAAAGATAAAGGAATTCGTCGTTTTCTTACTGTTCCACGAACGCCGCAACAAAACGGTGTTAAGGAACGCAAAAACAGAACTATATTAAATACGGTTCGTAGTATGCTTAAAAGAAAAAATATTCCAAAAGAGTTCTGGGCTGAGGCAGTAGCATGTGCTGTATATTTGTCAAATATGTCAGCATCAAAAGTGTTCAGGGAGTGGCACTTGAACAAGCTTGGAGTGGTAAAAAGCCTTATGTTTTGCACTTGCGTGTCTTTGGAAGCATTGCCTATATACATATTCCTGATGAAAAAAGATCAAAGCTTGAATCTAAAAGTGAAAAGCATGTTTTCATTGGCTACGAACCAAGTACAAAAGGTTACAAGTTCTATAATCCAGTGAATGGAAAAAATACTATCAGTAGAGATGCTCAATTTGATGAAAAAAGTTGTTGGAATTGGAATATCCCTCAAGATGAAGAATTTGTGCTTTTTCCTCTCCTAGAAGAAGAATCAGTTGAAAGAGAAAATGTTGCCACACCACCTCACTCACCTAATGTTTCTCAATCACCTAGTGATGATGAATCTTCTGGACTAGCTCATACAAGAAGGCTTTCTGATATTTATGCAAAAACAAATGAGGTTGATAGTCCAAATTTCTCTGTTGATGACAATCCAAGTTGTTTTTGTTTATTTGATGAAACAAAACCACTGAATTTTGAAAGTGCAAAGATAGATAAAGATTGGAAGCATGCAATGGATGAGGAAGTTAAAGCAATCAAACAAAATGATACATGGGAGCTCGTTACACTTCCTAAAGGTCATAAAGCAATCAGCGTGAAGTGGGTGTATAAAGTGAAGAGGAATGTACAAGGAGAGGTTGAGAAAAATAAAGCGAGACTTGTCGCCAAGGGATATAGTCAGAAGCAAGGAATTGACTATGAAGAAGTATTCGCTTCTGTTGCACGCTTGGAAACGATTTGACTAATTATCTCTATGGCTGCTCAAAACATGTGGAATATATTTCAAATGGATGTAAAGTCAGCGTTTTTAAAATGGCTATCTCGAAGAGGAAGTATACATCCAACAACCTGAAGGATACGTTGTTAAAGGTCATGAAGATAAAGTTTTAAAGTTAAAGAAGGCGTTGTACGGGCTGAAGCAAGCGCCTAGAGCGTGGTATAGTCGAATTGATAAATATTTTCGAGATCATGGTTTTATCAAGTGTCCAGTTGAGCATGCTCTTTATGTTAAAAATGATGATAATGGAGGTTTTATGTTAGTATGTATGTAGATGATCTAATATTCACAGGAAACAATGCACTGCTGATGGAAAATTTTTAAGAAGGCAATGACAATGGATTTGAAATGACAGACCTTGGTCTCATGTCCTACTATTTGGGAATGGAAATAAAACATAAAGGAAATCAGATTTTTGTTTCCCAGAAAGGTTATGCAGAGAAAATTCTTAAAAATTTCGGATGAAAAATTGCCAGCCAACAACTACACCAATCTCTTGTGGAACCAAATTGTCAAGGTTTGATGATAGTATCAGAATCGATCCATCAATCTATAGAAGTATCATAGGAAGTCTCAGGTATTTAACATGCACTCGACCTGATATTCTATATGGTGTTGGTCTGATCAGTAGGTTTATGGAGAGACCTACTGTATTACACATGAAAAATGGCGAAAAGGATACTCTGTTACATCAAAGGTACTCTTGAATATGGTCTGACTTATTTTTCATCTACACATTTTAAACTTTATGGCTATAGTGATAGCGATTGGGGAGGAGATGTTGATGATTGGAGGAGCACCACTGGGTTTATTTTTTTCCTCGGAGACACTGCTTTCACCTGGTGCTCAAAGAAACAGCCTATAGTGACTCTCTCTACTTGTGAAGCTGAGTATGTTTCTGCTGCATCATCAGTTTGTCATGCAGAAACAGTCTAAAGATGATCAACATTCCTCAAGAAGAAGCAACGTGCATATACGTTGATAACAAGTCTGCCATTTCATTGGCAAAGAATCCGGTTTTTCATGATCGCAGTAAACACATCGACACCAGATATCACTACATAAGAGAGTGTGTTGAATATAAAGAAGTGGAGCTGACCTATGTCAAGACAAATGATCAGTTTGCAGACATTTTAACAAAACCGTTGAAGTTTGAAGATTTTCAAGACTGCGTGCTTCAATTGGAGTTACAAAAGAACATCAAGTTTAAGAGGGGATGTTAAAAGTTAAACTTGATTTATGTACCTGCAATTAATTTGTAATTATTTATATTCATGTAACTAGTAAATGATAAGGTTCATGCATTCTCTAGTTCAGTGAATGAAGAAGTCCAGGAGAGGTTTCTTTATTACTCATTGATGTACAATGTGTCCTGTTATAGCTATAAAATGATAAGCTGTGGGGTCAGTTGTATGCAAGCAAAATTTAATATATATATTTGTATTCTCCGGTTTATTAGATATAGAAGTATTCTTCTGTTTTGTTTTGCCAACAGAAACATTGTATATACGTTGAGGTTGCACCGCGAATATTCACCTCTCTCGTTTTCTGACTCCAGAAAAAATGAATGAACCTGAATATCCTATTTTCTTGTAGAACAAAGCATAATTTGTACTTCATCAAGTCTCTACATAGTAGGTGGCCTATAAATAGTGAAAATACTAGAAACTATTCATTAGCAAGCAAATGTACTGATGTATATTACTGGGCAATACTTCATTGGCAGTAGCTACTTATATTGTGGATTGTGAACATTACGCAAGCATATAAGTGATAGCTGACTGCCAAGGGAGATTTGCCCAGCAATTCAGCAGTACCTATGGTCATAAACCATATCCTCCCCTCATTCGCATTTATTAAATTTTAATATTTTATCCATGACGCACTATTATCTGCTTCACTTGGTTCCTTGTCCGAGCTTCGCATGAATATAGTTCAAAATCTGCATGCGGATGGAGATTTCCATCCATACCTAAACCATATTTAAATCCGCAAGGTCAGTATAATTGACCTTTATTAAAATATACTCGATTTGCTTCAACATTGCTAATTAATATTCAGCCTTCACCTACTTCTGTTTTATTATTCAATAATTACAGGTAAATTTGAGTCTATCTCATATTCTTCCATGGGGGGTAAATGTAGTCCCTTTACATTTCGGAAATAGCAATTCAGTTATGTTACCCTGAAGGCCTTACAGTTACAACTACTCTATCTGCTTCTACATTTCTGATTTATATTTTAAGTTCACCTCCCACTGTTTTCTTTCTTTTTTTTTTCAGGATCTCCCACTGTTTTCTATTATCAATAATTACAGGTAAATCTTAGGTGACATCTCAAAATAAACCGAATTTTGTTAGTTCAAACATACTGGAAAGCTTCCACTTTCTCTCCATCCTCATCTCATCGTTATTATTCACTAACTGTGTTCAGTGGAAGTACTGATAACAGGGGCTGATAGCTAATACTGTTTCTAGTAACACTTTGATGTGACTGAATAGTGCAGATCCTGCACCTGGAAGGAACAATTTTGGTATATTTGAACTGATAAATTTCAAACATGGGATGGAAATTTCATAAGGTTAAAGTTACTAATTACTGGTTTTCGTCGAGAAAAGGAAGAGCCGAATGTTTTATAGCAGTTCAAGGGTAGCTAGTGAAGTGGACTGAATGAAGACAATTGATTAACTAATTATAGCGCATATGTGAGCTTTTACTTGTTGTTATTAACCTGCTGAGTCATAGGGTCTGACATGAAATATCATGGATTTGTGGAATTTAAACACATTAAAGTAACATTATGTAATGGTCTAAACAAGGAATAGCATTGCTTAATGATCTTGAGTTGTTTACGGGAAGTAGAAACTTTGCACCTTGGGTACATTTGCAGTAAGGTTTTGGATTATTACTAGTACATGATTGTCAAGTTTATATGCAATTGATGATATATTCTTTTAAGTCTTTGCAGAAAATGATGCTTGTCCGCTGAGTTTTTCATGAGTTAAAAAGTTTTGATACAAGAGACCGGGAGATGTCAAAAATCAATATAAAATGCATAAATCTAGGGACTGGTGCAAGTGTTTTATTATGATTTTGTATTCTACAAGTGTACTATCTTTTTCTTATTTATGCAAGCCTTGTATTTGCTTGCTTTGTCTATTGATGAGTGTGTCTTCTTCCGCTTTACATCGAAATTTAAGCGTCATATCCATTCCATATTTTCACTGAATTGTCAAGTTCATGTAACTTAGTTACATTGCAGACGGAAACATGCATCTAATATGTACCTTCAACTCTAAGACCAGAGTATATTTTGGTCCTATGAAGATCATTGAGTTTAACAACCTCCATTCATGTGTAAAGATGCGAGTCTTTGTGGCCAAATTTATGAATCCTTCGTCTTCCAGGTTAAATTGTTGTAACCTGAAAAATTATGGGGCATGAATCTTGGTGGCCCAGTTATATGTTAGCCTTTGTGGCATAGTATTGCTTACAAATAAATAGCATTCATTACAAAAAATGTACTGACAATGGAGATCCACACTCTACAAGAAAAACGCAAACATACAACACATTATGTATGTCCCGGAAAAAAATCATTGCAAAAATGTAGCAGACAAGTGTTTTACTTACACAATAGTAAAGAAACAGACTAATGCCGAAAAAGCATGTTTCCTATTCATCTGAGTACAACTATATATAGATTTCAATATTTGTTCATGAGTCAGCTATGGAGGATCAGATTAGTAAAAACCAGAATAAAGATACAGGTCAAGATAATGACCGTTGGAATGTCATGAAGAGAAAATTTTAGCTCGCGACGAAGATTGACCACCCAACTTGATTCAGCAACTGCAGCAGCAACTACTCGGTTTTGAGGAGGGAGCTAAAGTTTTTTGTTTACGGGAGCACCAACTTACAGGATTATTACCGATATATAAAATATAAGCTGAAATGTTCGATCATCATAATCCCCTATCCGATCAGCATCACTATAAATGCTTAGAAGTGGTGAACCATTGTGTAGAATTTTGAGACTATATGATTGTGTTTGTTTTAAATATCTCAAAAGTTTGTTCACAGTTCGCCAATGATTAATAAAAGGAGTGTGCATGAACTGAGATAGTTTGTTCGATGCAAAGTTGATGTCAGGGCTAGTGAAAGAGAGGTACTATAAGCTTCCAGTCACTTGGCGATATGCCTTAGAATCAGTTGCAGGAGCATCATCCTGCAGCGTAAAAGATACAGAATTGCTCATAGTCCTTCACATGCCTTTGCTTTCAATCATCTTTTTGCATTGAGAATATCTGAAATGTACTTTGACTGGTAGAGAATTAGTCCATCTTGGCAAGGTATTACTTCGACCTAAATAGTATTAGAGAAAACTTGGATCTTCAATAGAAAAT
Organism: Anethum foeniculum; assembly: GCA_003724115.2. Taxonomy (NCBI): domain Eukaryota; kingdom Viridiplantae; phylum Streptophyta; class Magnoliopsida; order Apiales; family Apiaceae; genus Anethum; species Anethum foeniculum. The sequence continues at coordinate 18,386 of PHNY01239789.1, forward strand.
CAAGCAGCCAAAGCTGTTAAAACTTGTTTAGTAGCATTTAAATTGTTTCCGGTAACAATTATATCGTCCATGTACACCAAAAAATATATGATAATGCTGAACCAACACTATTAGAAAAACTGCATTAGACATCGGCTAATAAGCGATGTCTTTGAAAAATTCAAGCGATGTCTTTGCATGCGATGAGAAAAGCAGGGGTCTTACACATTGATTTTTAGCTGATGTCTATAAGTATTTTAGACATCATTTCTATTAAAGATCTGATGTATTTTTCTTCAATTTTTACCTTGACTATGATTTCAATTCTGCTATTGTATGACATGCATCTACATCATTTTCAACTTATCACATTACAAAAAAATGATACATTAACATCAAATACCTTTTGAAACTGATGTTTAGCTTAACATTTTACATCAGTATTGTTTTAGAAGCGATGTGGTATCTTTTTTTTATGAAACCGAAGTCTTTGTTTATGTTTTACACCAGTTTGCTTATCTGGTGATGTCTATTATATATTTTTACACCGTTCTTGTTCTAGTAGACTGATATGTTTTCCTGCTTATGACATTAGTACATTAATTCTTTTGTATAAAAATGTCTTCTTTGTCTATATTTTACATTAGTTCTTTTGTTTGTTAAGTGATGTTAGTTTTACTTTTACAATTCATGAATCCCATGTTTCATTGAAATGCCCAAAATCCAAACATTTCATCCAAAATCATACCTAAACCGATTTACCATTCCAAAACTAAAGAATATCAACATTGCCATACCAAAACTAAATTACAATACCAAAGCTTAATAACCAAACCAATGTCACAAAACGAAAAAATTCACTTAGTTTACCATCGATCATACACGTACATCCACCAATCCAAATAAAATGTATTAATCAAAATCAAGTACTAGACTTATTTCCAACCATCATTTATACCATACTTCATCTCAAACATAATTTACCAACTAAATTTCCCCCACATATAAATAAAAATCACAATTTTTACTACTTAAGTCAAAATAAACCAAAGTTCTTAAAAATGAAGAGCTGTATATTAGGGCCTTTTCACAAGAAAGATTCTTCACCATTTCACTACTAACCTACAAATTTTCACAAACAAAAGTACAACTAAACTTAATGTTACTAAAGAGCTAATAAAGTAAGGCACAAAGGGAACTATAAGAAAACTAACTTTTTCTAGAAACCTATCAACAAAAACCGATTGTGCTCTCTCAAGAGCCAATGTACGCTTTTCATTTTTCATTGGTGGATTTCCTCTAGATACTCCGTATTCATTCTAATAAGAAGTGTATATTAATTAAACATCCACTAAATACAAAATTTAAACCTTAATTAAATAACCATAAAAATAAGAAATTCTTACAAAATATATGGTTGTACTTCAGGGTTGTTTAGAAGGACATGTAAATGAGCCTTATCTCACTCTTTTTCTTTGATTGATCTCATAGTCACAACGGATAATGGACCACTTAACTTGCCTACATCTTTACGAAGACGGCAGTAGTGCAACTTTGCTTGACAAACTCTTTCCAGAATTCTACCGATTTTTCCCCAAGATTACATTCTGCTATACAACCTTCGGGATAGTAACGATTTCATACGTAACTCTTCAACACCTTATTAAACCTCTCAAATGAATACATCCATCTGTAGAACACCGGCCCACATAACCGTAACTCGCTAACCAAGTGGACTATGAGATGTATCATAACATCAAAAACTGATGCAAGAAAGATTTTTTCCATCTCACACAAAGTTATTATGACATCTGCCTCCAATTTATCTAGTTTCGATACGTCTACAATTTTGTTGCATAAAGCATTAAAAAAGAAACACAATCTAATTATTGTGACCCTGACTTTTTTTGGAAGAATCGCGCGAATTGCAAGTGAAAGTAATTGTTGGAGTAGGATGTGGCAGTCATGGGACTTCATCCTAAACATCTTTAATTCTTCCATGGATACGAAGCTTTTGATGTTCGACGCATGTTCATACGGAAGTTTCATGTGCATTAATGATGACAACATTTTCTTCTTTTCTGCCCTTGACAATTTAAAAACCGAAGGGGGTAAGTAGTTTTTTTTTCTCCTTTTTGTGGAGCTAGATCAGCCCTAACCCCCATGTCAATCATGTCAAGACGAGAAGTTTCACTATCTTTAGACTTATGTTTCATATTTAGTAACGTGTCGATCAAGTTATCACGCACGTTCTTCTCGACGTGCATAACATCAAGAAAATGACAGATATGATGAAACTTCCAATTTTTAACTAAAAAAAACCAACTTTTTCTTTCACGGGCAGTCCACCTTCTTTAACTTCCTTACTTCCTTCCCAAATTGAAATTCAATTTGTTCTTACTGCGATAACACCTCTTCTCCCGAAAGAGGTTCATGTGCTTGCCCTAATTCTTGTTGTCCATTAAAAGATGCCTTTTGTTTCCTATATGGATGATTTCTAGCCAACGATGACCTTGGCAACACATCTTCTTACTATGACTTAAATACTTGACAACGGTATCATCACCGCATATTGGACAGCACATATAACCCTTATTAACGCATCCAGGCAGATTTCCATATGCGGGAAAGTCAATTATTGTCCACAATATAATTGTTTTTGAAGTGAAATATGACTTAGTTTACGCATCATACACATTTATTTCACCTTCTTCCCACAACTTCTTTAAATCATCAATTAAAGGCTATAAATATATGTCAAAGTCATTAGCAAGCTCATGCGGACCGCAAAACTAAAATTGTTAGCATCACAAACTTCCTCTTCATGCATAACCACGAAGGAAGATTATAAGTCTCTAATACTATCGGCCAACATGAGTATTTATTGGTTAGACCATTATTATGTGGGTTTATACCATCTACAGCCAACACTAAATGAATATTTCTTGCCTCACTACCGAAGGCAGGCCACCTATAGCCGATATTTCTTCGAGAAAGAGAGACGGCTGGATGCCGCATCTTTCCATCTTGTATTCGCTGCTTCATGCCAAGTTATTAGTTCAGATGTAGAAGGATATTTAAACATCCGTTTAAATCTCAGAATAATTGGATAATACCACATTACATTAGCAGGAAAGTTATCTTTATTTCACCATCCTTTCCCAACTTCCAGCGAGATAGACGACACTTAGGACACTCGAAAGCATCAACATTTACACCCCGATATCGTATGCAATTTTTTGGACATGAGTGATATGTTAGGTACTTTAGGCGTAATTTGCACAAGGTTTTATTGGCTTCATATGCATTAGGTGGCATTACATTATCCTTAGAAAGGAGAGAGCCAACAGTAGACATCAAATCGGTAAAGGCACTATCACTAATTCCAAACCTCGCTTTTCAATTATGCAATTTTAGCATCGACTCCAAATTGGTACATTCACTACCCTCATACAAATATTGTTCAGCATCAGCCACAAATCTCCTACACTGATACGACTCGTTATCGTACTCACCTGAATTATATGCAGCATCACTAACATTGACTGTTTCTGATGCAAGGGCAGGTGTCAGTGCAGGGGCAGGAATAGGTGCAGGGGCTAGAGCATTGCTATTAACTGATGACCTATTTATGCACCCTTGTGTATGCCAAATCCAATCAAGGTATCCAAAACTAAACCATTTACATATAAATGACCCTTGATATTCTTTACTAAAAAAAATTGAAGTTAACACATCGTTTACAAGGACAGTGAATTCTTTTAGGTTCAAGAGCATTTTCCTCGGCCAATATCAAAATTCGACCCCGATTTCATATTCAAGTGTATCCATATCTTTGAAAATCCAAGACTTGTCCATGTCATTATCAAACTACCTGATTATCAAATAAAATGTTAACTAACATGGTAACAAAGACTGTTATACAATTACTCTACATATATAATGGACAACCTAACAAGGAATATATACAATTATAATATTATCATAATTAAGTCATAATAAACCATATATATAATAATTCTAGGATGGTAATTAAAACTCTGATCCGAAATAAACCACAATACTTCACAATTTCATGTACTTATAATTGTCAAAACCTTCCCCCTTGTTTAATAAAACATTTTGCAATATAAATAAATCTAAAAATACTTTATAGAAATAATTAAAAGTACTGATTTCATTTACGACTATATGTTAACATTGTTAATATGAGAGTATTTTCTTGGTAATCATCATACACCAGCCTATATTTAGAAGTAAGAATTACTCATACTTTCTATATACTAGTACAATAATTATAAGCAAGTAAGTACTATTGAATCCATTTATATTTACTCTAATTTACCATATACTAGTAATTTACTACCTACTGTAATAAATATATAATACCTATATTTACTCTAATTAGGAAAAAATATAGAAACAATGTAGAAGTTCAAACATTTCATCTAATATTGACTCATACACCAGCCACCAAGCCCCAAACACTTACTTCGATGACGTTCAGTGGCTTGTGTAACCCCTAATTTAGGCACAAACATAAACTAAAACCAGAAAACATAAGCTAGACCTAAAATAAACTATATACAAACACACTTTATACAAACACATTATACAAGCACATTTACAAACTATACCAACACAAACTATATACAAGCACTGATTATTACATATTTTATTTTCACAGGGGCTATAAAACATAAAAATCTTAGAAATTTCTAAGAGGACTATATACAAACAGTTTTAGACATATAACTAGTATATAATAACTACACATGTTAATTTCACATGCATACATACAACTACACATAGATATACATTCAACCGAGAATAATATAAATACAGATGCAAAGAAGAATATACCCAACAAAGAAAGCTCCAAGACAAAATCCTAAAAGCGAACTAAACTGCAAGCTCCAAGGTTTAAGCTTCTACAAACTCCAAGCTCCAATATTTAAGCTCGAACAAACTCTATTCCTCAAGCATTAAATTTTTAAGCTTCAAACACGAACACACTCCACTCCTTAAACTCTGAATATGTTCAAGAAATTGAAACAAATGAGAAAATAGAGCAATTAAAAGAAAGAAAGTAAGAAATTAAGGTAAAATCTTAGATTTAGATATGAACAAATTGAGAGATGTAATCGGATATTCATGGTGTAACTGAAAGATGTGAAATCTGAGATTATGTTTGAGCAGCTAAGAGGAAGGGGGAGAGGGGAGAGGGTATTGTCTTAAGGCCCGTTATGTTTTGATTTCTGTTTTATATATTTTTGTGTTTATTTTGATTAAGTTTGTTATTTTTAAGTATTTTCAATAAAGCGGAATGTATGTTTGAGTAGGCGGGAGGGGAAAATATGTACAAGGGGGAAATAGACTAAGGGCGAAACAATAATTTTGGCTATGATTGGGAGAAAATTGGAGAAGTAACAGGTTTTAATTTTTAAAAAAGGGCTTAGACATCGAATTGACTACTGACTGATGTACCGATATTACAAAGACATCACTTTTTTTGGGTGATGTGAAAAAGGCTTTTAACATCGGTGCTTTTTCTAACTGGTGTCTAATGTTATTTTTCTAGTAGTATAATTGAATATAAAAATAGAAGTGTCTGATTGGGATACATGCAAGTCACTTGAGATGAGAATGGTGCAAAGATCATTGCGCCAATTTCTTGAGGCTTGTCTTAATACATAAATGAATTTTTGCAATCGAGAAACATGAGTTGGCATATCAGGATGTTCCAAACCTCTTGGTTAGAGCAAATAAACTTCTTCGTTTAATCTTTCTTTCAATAGTACCGGTCCCAATAGTATCATACATTATATTCTAATACTAACCCTCACTTGAAAGCATATTTATGGTTGAAGAGTAGATCACTTTGGGGCATTAATTTATCTCTGTGTCCATAATAAATTATGAGAATGTTGACGGTATCAGGGAGTCAAACCTGAGTCCTCTGCCAGCCTGAGCTCCGATCCACTCTTTGACCCAAAAATGGGCTATTGAGAGAGGGAGAGAGAAAGAGAGAGAGAGAGAGAGAGAGAGAGTGTGTGTGTGTGTGTGTGAGAGATAAAATATATTATAAGATTCAATTAAGGTGTTCCTCTAACACCTTAAGTTTTTAGAGGAACTAGTTACTCAACATCTTCTAACTTTCGTTTAATTCTGAAACTCCGCATATTGTCAATAATAATTATCGTGAGATTATACGGAACTGAATCCCAAGTATAGTTTTTCAACAATGCTTCATATTTAGTTTTCATGGCTTCTCTCTATTGAGGGATATTTTTGTGCCTGATTAAAAGTAGATGGAATGAAAGAAGGTGATGTATGGGTGCACATAGTTAAAAATTGGTTTGGGATTGTGAATGTTATTTTGGGCTCTTGTAATTGGCTAATGAGAGGTTGTGTTAGAATTATGATATTTTATTTTTATAGGGATAGAATCAGAAGTGTGGTTAACTGGTAGTGGCGGAGATTCAGTGATATATAGGTGGTGGGCTGGGAGCGGGGGTTCAGTGTTAGGAGTTAGATTATTTTAGGGGTGACGTCAACGTTCATAATGTAGAATAGGTTTGGCTCGAAAAATGGTGGGCAAAAGCTGCTCTTTTGATGGGTATTGATATCTTGTGAAGTGCCTGAGGTGAGACTATCCCGTGAATGTATGAGATTATGGAGTGCCAAAACAAATCAGAAGTCAGAACAAAAATTGGTGACGGGAGATCATGTGTTAAAGGAGAAATGTTAACTGCATCAATGAATTAGGTTTTTGAACATCCATTAGTACTTCATGCCAAGTGAAATTAATAGATTTTAGTTTCACTTGTGAAATTACGTTTACGAATGGAATATTTTTTTAATAAAAATATAACATCACGAGGGATGAAAATTTTAGATGATGTAGGATGCAAAAAGGTGGCTATAATGAGTTCTGGAAAAGTCAATGTAAACATAGACCCAAACGTTGATCTAGTTTATGTGCAGTGTAGGGCCTAAGCCAGGGATAACATAGACAACTAAACTTTTTAAAGAGTCATAATTTGGAAGATCTCGAAATAATAGCTGATATTGGGATTTGTTTTGGAGTAAAAGTTGGAAGTTTGTTTATTAAATAGCTTGCTTGTTGACAAGCAAATCTACAAAGTTGTTGTAGTAAGGAGGTTTGATGTAACAATTGTTTTGCAGTTTCATTGATATGATGATAATCTCGTTTGGCTAAACCGACGTGCTGTGATGTGTATAGGGATGAAATTTTATGTTCAATACCTTGTGAATGAAGATAAGGTTTCATCCCACAGACTCTCCACCTTTATCAAAGTAAAATTTTATTTTTTTTATTGAAATATTTCTCAACTGTAAGTGAAATTTTTGAAAATGGGATATAACCTCATTTTTATTCTTGAGTGTATACAACAATATAAATTTAGTATATTGGTCTATAGTAAAATTATTATTAAGAGATAATACTAGAGATGGACCCCAAGAATCACTGAGAATAGTTTGTAATGCTTTTTGACTATAAAATTAGAGGTGAAAAAAGGTATCAGATAATTTTTATTACATAAGCATGAATTACAAATTTCTAATGAATCAGTTTAACTATAAGGACGTAGACTGAACTTATTTAGCATAAAATGCAAAACAAGAGAGTTAGAATAACCTGATCATTGATGCCACTGGTTTTTGTAAATAACAGTACTTGAATGACAAGAATAATAACATGATTTGTTTGGCCAATCTTACAAGTCTTCCTTATTAAGGATGCATGCCAGCAGAGTTCTCATTCTCAGATCCGTCATAAGAAATTTATGAGGAAAAAACTCAATTAAGGTGAGATTATCTCTGAAAACTTTTGAGAAAGATATTAAATTGCGTTTAATTTTTGGAGCACATAATGTATTGCAAAGATTAAAATTTGAACTAGACATGTCTGAAATTGAAGAACTGATTTTAGTAATGAGAATATAGTTACCATGACCCGATGTGATTTCTTATGGGCCATTATAGTCTTCTGGATGGTGGATATTACACGAGTCAGCAGTTATGTAATGAGAAACACATGTGTCTGATTTTCATCAGGAAGCACATGTGTCCAATTTTCATGAATTGTTAAAAGAAGCTGAGGTAGTTGCAAAGTTTGATTTCCCTTCCATATTATTGTATAATTTAGATCGGCATACTCATGTAGAGTGTCCATATTTCTCACAAAGTTGACATTGTAGACGTGTTTGTGGTTGTGTATTTGGTCGAACTGAAGATCTTAACAAAGGTTGAGAATTACCAGTAAAATTTTGTGGAGGTCATGAATGCTGTTGTTGCTGATGCTATTGGTTAGAAGGAGGTCGTCTCTGTCATTGTACAAGGGTGGATTTGTGCACTATACTAGTTGTGATAGAATTTGTACTTCATTTCTTGAGATCCTCATGTTTGAGAAATAATTCATGATGAGTAAGTTTATGAAATACTTACACGTACATTATCGGAGTGTCACGAGCTTGTATAGCTCCAGGGGTTTCTCAATATTCAGTGGCAAGGCCACTCGGTGTTTTAATAATTAAATTTTCATTAAAAATAGGAGTTCTGGCTGTTGTAAGTTCCTTTACAATTGACTGATAATAGCGATGCTTTTTGTTTCTTTCGCTACATTTCCAAGCATGCCATGGAGGCTGAAAATACGTTTATGGGAATTGTTGACAAATGATGTGCAAAGAGAGTCTCATGCATATTTTGATGTTGGAGCACTAACAACTCGAGAAGTAATGGAACCAAAACTCGACCCTATAACGGCATTTTGAATTATATGATCTTGTCAAAACCAAAAATAATACTTTGAATTTGCCCCTTCTTTGCCATCTTTCTGAGTAGTTGCAGCATGCGCAGTGGACATGAGCCATGGAGGAAAGAATATTAATCATGACCATGAATAAGGGTAGATACCAGTATTTTCCAGGTTACAAAATTATAACTACCAATTAACTTGAGTGGTAATTGAGAAGCTGGGTTGAATAGAATTAGTTAGGGAAAATAAATTCATTCGTCCCTGAACTATTGCGATTTTATTGTTCAAGTCCCTGAACAAAAGATTCCAACATTAATGTCACTTTTCTTTTGAATTTTTCTGATTCAAGTCCTTCTGTTAGTAAATAAGTAACGGACGTTAGTTTTTGCTGACGTGGCACGAGCATTCTTCTGAGTTCTTGATTGTTCTGAGAATCGAATGTCCCGTTGAGGGTGTTAGTGAGCTCCAAATCACAAGTTCTAGTAACCAAACTGAAGCCCAAATCAAGCTTTACCTATTTCTAACCTCAGATTTTTCAATTAGTTCTTCAGAATTTTTGAAGGTGGTCGATTGTATTAGTTCGCCGGAATTTTTGAGTTTTGACCGGAAAACTTTAAATCAAACCATTTTTTTGATTTCGTTGATGCATTTGTATAGATCTATTAATTGTGGAACTAATGGTATTTTTTTTATTTTTTCGAGGTGTTTTAAGCCGTTTTATGATTTTTCCCCATTAAAATTTTCCGGTGACCGGATTTTTTCCGGCAAGATTCTAAAGCCGTTAGAATCTTTTTAACAGAAGGACTTAAACCAGAAAAATTCAAAAGAAAAGTGACGTTAATGTTGGAATCTTTTGTTCAGGGACTTGAACAATAAAACACCAATAGTTCATGGACGATTGAATTTATTTTCCCGAATTAGTTATTGATAGCTTGAGTTGAATGGAATTTGATTTGAATTTGGGTTGGACATAACAATACATGTTTATTCGAATGTGTTTTCATCAGACATGCTAATGAGTTATTTTTAAAAAAAAATTATAGGATCGATGCTCATTAGAGAATTAAAGCTCTAATATTATAAAGAAACAGACTAATATCGAAAAAGTTTGTTTTTTATTCATCTAAGTACAAGTACTTATAGTTTACAACATACGTACATAAGTCAGTTACGATGGATCAGATCAATATAAAGCATAATAAAGATATCGGTCAAGATAATGACAGTTCTTGTCGCTGAGGCTCGATGATAGCAACGAACAGGTAAGTCTATGTGTGTACTAGTACTGGTTCAATCCTTCAATAAACAAAACATAATACTAAAACGCCTGAGCTATATCATGTGTTACAACTAGTTAAAAAGCTAGCATTGATATTTTTTGGAGTTACACAATGTCTTCTACAAACCATGATGTTGCCTTTCTGCAATTACAAAAAGATTTTTGAACTGTTGTCTGTTTTGGGTATCAGACAACGGCTCGATAGTAAACAAAATTTTTAGCTATGAATCGATTCTCTAGAACATTTGTTAATTGTTTCAATTTTTCTTGTAGTGACCTTATGTTGGATCGATGTACACTACATGGATCATCTGTGTTGACCTGCGCAAATGCGGTTTCGAATCCGCCCATTGCTATCAGGTTTCTAGTGCAAAAAACCGGTGTTCTCTCATAAAACTAAAGTCGGGAAAGTAAAGTGAACAAATGCATGTGCTAAGAGCAACTGCAATAGATTAGCTATTTGGACTCCTAAGCTAAGTTATAAGGAATATGAAGAAAAAAATAACTCCAGTAGTCTCTAAGTAATCCTTAAATCACTAGCCTCTCATGTGGGTTAAAGAGCATTTTGGTCACTTAACTGACTGGAAACTTGCAATTGGGTTATTAAACTCAAATAGCTTTCACTCATATCATTATACTCTTAAATGTTTCATTCAGGTTACTGGACGTTACATTCCATCAAAAATTTGACGGAAAGCTGACTAAGCTGGGTGAATTGGCTTGAATGAATCAATTGTGGCATGTACAGTCAACTAAAGTGGCTTTTAGTCACTCAACTGACTAGAAACTTGCAATTGGGTCATCAAACTGAAGAAACTTTCATTGAGGTGACTGACCATTATATCCGTTAAAAAGGGAAAATAAATTCATTCGTCACTGAACTATTGCTCTTTTATTGTTCAAGTCCCTGAACAAAAGATTCCAACATTAACGTCACTTTTCTTTTGAATTTTTCTGATTCAAGTCCTTTCGTTAGTGAATCGGTAACGGACGTTAGTTTATGCTGACGTGGCACGAGCATTTTTCTGAGTTCTTGATTGTTCTGAGAATCGAAGGCCCGGTTGAAGGTATTAGTAAGCTCCAAATCACAACTTCTAGTAACCAAACTGAAGCTCAAATCAAGCTTTACATATTTTTAACCTCTAATTTTTTGATTAGTTCGCCGGAATTTCTGAAGGTGGTTGATTGTATTAGTTCGCCGGAATTTTTAAGTTTTGACCGAAAAACTTAAAATCGAGTCATTTTTAATTTCGTTGATGCATTTTTATAGATATGTTATTGTGGACCTAATGGTATATTTTTTATTTTTTCGAGGTGTTTTGAGCTGTTTTATGATTTTTCCTCGTTAAAATTTTCCGGTGACCGGATTTTTCTCGGCAAGATTCTAAAGCCGTTAGAATCTTTTTAACGGAAGGACTTAAACCAGAAAAATTCAAAAGAAAAGTGACGTTAATAATGGGATCTTTTGTTCAGGGACTTGAACAATAAAACACCAATAGTTCAGTGACGATTTAATTTATTTTCCCTCGTTAAAAATTGAGAAAAAAACCATAGAAAGATCTCTCCTACAACAACGTCAAGGGCTCTTCTACTACAATTCTTTACAACAAATACACGCACATTAGAGCATCCCCAACAATCTCTTCAAATTTGCTCTTAATTTAGAATATAAAGAGTAATGGTAAAATTAGAGCTCCAAGAGACTCTTAGAGGCCCTTTAAAAGCTTAAGAGTATCTTCTCTCTCCTTAACTGTAAGAGCCAATACATAGCTCTTAACTATTATTTTATATTAAATCAATAACACATACTTTATCTCTCGTCTAACTTTATTTTGTATTTCATGATTTCAAGTTGTTTTTAAGGGAAAATAAATTTATTCATTCCTGAACTATAACTGTTTTATTGTTCAAGTCTCTCAAACAAAGATTCCAACATTAATGTCATTTTTCTTTTGAATTTTTTTTGTTCAAGTCCTTCTGTCAGGAATCGGTAACGGAAGTTAATTTTTAGCTGACATGGCAAGCACCTTAACATGTCATCGTCTATGTGGAAGCAAAACTAGAAGGAAGAAAAAAGAAAATTGTAAACATCATCACAAGCTAATCACATGACTTAATAATGCTTTTTATGTTCATTTTTAGTCACGGGATTAGCTTGTGATGATGTTTACAATTTTCTTTTCTTTTTTTCTAGTTTTGCTCCCAAATAGACGATGGCATGTTAAGGCGCTTGCCGCATCAGCTAAAAATTAACGCTCGTTACTGATTTCCTGACGGAAGGACTTGAACCGAAAAAATTCAAAAGAAAACTGACGTTAATGTTGAAATCTTTTTTTCAAGTACTTGAACAATAAAATAGCTATAGTTCAGGGACGAATGAATTAATTTTCCTTTATTTTTAATAATATAAAATATATAAAGAATGAATGTATAGGGTATTGTTAGAAGTGAATGTACATTATATTGCTAAGAATCAATAATTTTTATTATATTTAGGAGTGATTTAAGAGTCTCTTGGAGATGCCCTTATCGTTAATGGTTTCACTCTAAAAAACTTAAGCCTTATTATCTATTGTCATTTTATATCTTTAAGCCAGCGTGAAGAAGCTAGCCCATCAAATTTCTAATTAAAAATTTGATGAGATATTTTAAAATGCCCTAAAGATATAAAATGAAAAGAGATTAACAAGGATTAACTTTTTGTAAGTGAAACCATTGATGTTATGTATGTGTGTTTATTGCATTTGTTTATATGTTTGGGAATTTTTTAAGAGAAAAAAAAAAGGTGTTGTAGATGAGCCCTTCATCCGGTTTCTTTTCAGTTTTAACGGGTGTAATGGTCAGTGACCTGAATAAAAGTTTATTGAGTTTATTGACCCGATTCAAGTTTGCAGTCAATTGACTGAACAAAACGTCGTTTCAGTTGACTGTACATGTCACATTGGATTTATTCAAGCCTACTAACAAAGCTTAGTCAGCTTTCCATCCAATTTTTAACGGAATGTAACGGTCAATGACCTAAATAAAAATTTTAAGAGTACAATGATGTGAGTGAAAGATTTTTAAGTTTTATGACCCAATTGCAAGTTTTCAATCAGTTAAGTGAGCAAAACGCCATTTACCTCCATCTCCCCCTCATTACTTATAAATAAGTATAAGTAACCTCTCTGCTCTCCTAACTTATATTTTATAATAAATTATTAGGAACAAACACTTTCTCTCTCATATTACAATGTACATTTGATGATGAAAAGTACTTTTAATAATAAAATATAAAATGAGGAATGAGTTTAAATAATATTGTTGGAGTGCATAATAACTATTTACATCCTAACTTACTAACCTTCTATATTTTATAATAAATTTAAGGAATGGACTAGCACTCTATTGGGTTGCTCTAATAGGTTAAAATCTAATCAAACTTATAAGAAATATGAGAAAGGATAATTCATTCCAATAACATACGTACAACTTATATAGTTACAGTCCAGTGCTGTCACGAAGCAATCTGAGGCTACATTAATGGGATATCAGAAGTGATTGTATGAGCTATTCATGGGATGCTAAACAGTGATACTGGGAGTGATACAAAATTGGGTGTTAAAATGATTACAGTGTCATGTTATATCTTAAAAGGTAATGCTAGTTCAGTACTAAAAGAAATTAAAAGAACTGATGTATTCGAGGAAAACAAAAGTTTCATGGCTGCAATTAATAGAAGGTAAGCAGATGCGCGCCAGCAAGAACATGAGCATAAACTATAGAATCTAAAAAATGTCCTTTTGTTTTTCTTTTTTCTGTACTTCTCTTTTTTAATATCTGCGTATTGGTTAACCGGATCTAATAGTGCATTGACACAAAGGTTCCGATGCTTTTATGCCTGATTGTCTGAGGATGAAATCTCTTGGACCACGACGTCGATGTCATCTTTCCAAAAAGTTAATTAAAGTCATGAACCAGTAGCAAAATCTTGGTGAATTGCCAATTGTGTTGATATATATAGCAACATCAGTTTACTTGGGCAGGATGTACCTAGAATATCCGGTCAGCACGGTCGGAGAAGGGCTTTTATAAATAGAGTTTTATACTAGAAAACATGCAATTCAAGTGCATGGATGCATTACTGGGCAAATACTCCATTGGCAGTAGTAGATTACTATGCTGCAAAACTGTGATCACATAGCATTGTAAAATAGTAAGTTGTACTGCCAAAGGAGATTTGCCCCGCAATTCATGTCATGCACATATGTATCCTGTGAGATCTAAGTTCCTTGTCAATGTAAAAGAAATCATATGTATCGGTAGAAGGTACTACATTTTTCTCATTGTGTTAAGTTCATTTATTTTTTTTTAAATTTTTTGTGCATAATCATTTTTCCTGCAATTCAGATCTTGATACTAATTATTTGCACATTTAAGATCTTACATTATACTCCATCAATAATTAACTTTTTGTGATCAAATTGATGGATATTTTGACTAAAATTTATATACTGTACTTTTATTATTTTAAAATTTTAGAAAAATAATTAAAATAGATTAGACACACTTTTTAATAGTATAATTTTATAATATGTTGACTAAATAGATAAAGGTGAAGCACGTGGACTGAAATATTATCAGAGTTAAATTCACTAATTATTGGTTTTAAAGGGAAGAGCATAATATAACATTAGAAGGGCAACTATATATTGTACTGTTTTAATTAGGTCGGTGCTAGTAACATTTTTAGTAACATTGATGGCCTGAATGAAGACGACCATATAAAATATTTAAACTCCAAGTCCTTAGGGTTGATAATTGATATGCAATACCATAAGATTTGTGGAATTAGTAGACAAATATTGAAGATAGTGGTCTAAATGAGGAATTCAAGGTTTGACTGGTAAGTTGGGACATAATTATGTATCAGATTACATATTGGTATAGGCGCCTTAGATACCATATATTGGTTCAGGAAGTATGTAGATCCTGAGAAGGAAGTGTTAACGACCATGGTGTTTTGAAATGTAATTTAGAAGTTAACCAGGAAACTTTTTAAAATTTCGAAGTATCATGAGAATATAGGCTATGAGAGGTTTGCCAGATTGATGTAACCTGAGGTCCTGAACTTCCATGGCGAAATTGATGTAACTTGAGTGTGCTCATTGTGCAATACTTATGAAACATGAGCATTCATTATATGTGAGCCTTTGTAACATAACATTCATTATACTTATGACTTATCGCCAATTGTGATGTTAATTGTATTGTGGCTCCTGATCTTCAGATCACTCTATTTGTTATAATTTGTTATATGATGTGTTACATTTCTTGTTTATGGATCAGTTGAGAAATGAAAGATTTACGGTATTCGTATAATCTTTGTGTCACTCGTCTGTTTAATTTATTCATCGGTTTAATTCTTTTTCAAAACTAAAGATATATTGTTTTATTATTTGTCTATGCTTGTTCGTACTTTATCTTCTATTTTTATTTTCTAAATTGTTCTACTTGTTGATTATCTGAAATCGCACACTCTTAAAGTATGTAAAACTATTTAGCGAGTTCTAGTCGTTGATGCATACGATTTGAGTAATCAGTAAGAAGTGAGTTGGAGCAGGACCAACTTTGCTGACATAAATGAATATCAAACCTGAGGGTTGGATTGAGTTTCAGAATTAGATCAAAGTTTTAGATTTTTCGCAAATGTCTCAGCATGTTTTGGACAAAACAAATAATATATCTAAATCTGATTTGTCAAATATCGATTCTATTTCAACAAATTTCGGGTTGTTACAACTTTTCTTAGGTTTGGACAACATGACCAACGTCTACCAGACGAAAACAATATTTTAGTATCACATTTTAAAACTAAAGCAGGAAACTAAAGTGAACATATTTATATGCTAACAGTTTAAAACCTAACTTAATTGGTTTTGGTAGGTATTGATGCCCAAATTGTGAAGGTCAAGTAATTATAACCCCATTATATCCGAGACCAGGTAGTCCGGAAATGCTGGTTAATTAAGTACTAGTAAAATATGAAAACTGATAAATTATCAGGGAAAAAAAAAGCTGCATGGCTGCAAAAGAAATAAGTAGAAGCCAACCTGAACATGGGCATAAACTGTAGAATCTGAACAATGTCCTTTTTTCCGTTCTTCTGTATCCTTCCTCTATCCTAATATCTTTGTATTCACCGATCAGATTTCAAAGTGCATAGAAGTTATTAAGGATTCCTGATGCTTCTCTTGCATGATAAAGTTTTATGCTTCCAACTGATTTTAATTGTGCCAGATTGTTGAACACGAAATTTTCTGGACCACAACATTGACATCTTTCCAAAAGTAAATTAAAGTCATGAACCAGTTGCAAAATCTTTGTGATTTTGTTTACTTGGGTACGATATACCTGGAATATCCTATGAGCACCGCTGTGCTTGTACCTGCAGGGCTTTTACAAAAAGAGGTTAATACTAGAAAACATGCAGTTCATCGACAATGCAAATCAAGTGCATGGATGCATTACTGGGCAAATACTCCGTTGGCAGTAGATTACTCTTCTGCAAAACTGTGATAATAGCATTGTAGAATAGTAAGTTATACTGCCGCAATTTGTCATGCACATATATATACACCATTATAGCCTGCTATCTAAGTTCTTAAGATACAATTTTTTTCGCTTTGTGGCTTTTTACTCGTTTGAAATAGATGTGCATAATCATCTGAAATAAGATATTATATTATATATATTAACATTCTTTGAAACTACAAGTGAGTTATAGATGCATGCCTGGGATCAGTTCTTTATTAAATAATATCAATGTGACAATATTGAGTTAAGAGGGTGGTTTCTATTTTTGCTTTAAATAAAGAGTAAATTTAAAAAAGTAGGTACAATTTTACCTATGTGAAGGTTTTCTGTAAAACTCCCACACTTAAGTTCAAATTCTGATCCATATTCATGGATCCTAATTTTTATAAATTAAGAGTTTAATTCGAATAACATTATAGGCGTTTCCCCCCGATTCAGTCGGGGGATCGAATTGATTATAGAAACATGAGTTTAATTAGTTGATTTATTAGCAAACAAGAAATAATATTATTTAAACAGGTGAATAGATTAACCTTGAAACAACAATGATTAATTACAATCTATAAAACTAGCTCGTATTTTATCTTTGTTACATTTTCTTAATAATGAGAAATACTTTGAAATAACAGAGTTGACCACTAGAATTGCGGGCTTACTCTTTCTTCGCTTGACTAAAAAAAAAAGGTAAAATCTGAACTCAAACACAGAATAATGTTTTGTTCGAAAAATAAGAGAAATATAGATTGAATTATCGTGTCATAAGAAAAAAAAATCGGGTAAGAATAAAGAATATTTTTTGAATGTGTTCATTCAGTTCTATTATTTTTTTTCATCATATTTATTTTGACTTTACCCTCCGGGGAACTTCGTTAAAAAGATCGCTTGGATTTAAGAAAAGACCCCTTGCATTTATTCGTAATTTGTTTAGTTTATTCTTTATCCCGAAAATCCTATTCCGATCGTATCTACAATGAATTAGAATAAATATGATTTGGTTTGTTTATATTTAATTATATTTATATAAAATCTTGAAAATCTCCTTGATTCCAAATGATCTGTATTTATTATCGGTGTTTTTAAAAAAAAATTATAACATGAGAGTTATAGATAACAAAAGGATTTTTATAAAAATCTATACTATTATCGGACAAGACTATAGCACTTTGAAGAAAGTCTACCCGACTATTAACAATTTTTGCATTCAACAAAGAAAAAGCTCAAGAAATTTATAAGATTACTAAAAAGAGGAGTTGTATGACAAGAAACCAGGAGTACCCAGTATTGGAAGAGTCAATGTATTATCTTCGACCTCTACCAAATGATTGATTAAGTAGAGAGAGAGAGAAACACTACAAGAGAGAATACAGCAAGTAGAGAGAGAGAAAATAGTTTTCAAAATTCAAATTTTCAAAATTCAAATCTCAATAGGAACAGATTCTAATCGGAGAGATGATCGGGAGTTTGAGCAATGGTTTCAAATGCGTAGAATGCAGGGATCTCGTAGGCTCAGACCAGTTCCGGAAGGCAGGAGTTTAATGAACCAAACAACAAAAAGCCATTGTCTTACGCAGAGGCTGTTATCAAACATCAAAAACCTACAAGAAGCGTCTCAGTTCTCATACATAATATCCCTCAAGAAGCCAGAGCAAAAGAGATTTGGCATTTCTTTGACAAGAGAAACATCATTACGGATTTGATTGTTAGAATATATATTTATATTATTATTCATTATTTATATTAAGTGTATTTTCGGGATTCTAACTTATATTGATTTCTTATATAAGTTGAGACATGTATTATAAACTTCAAGTCGATTATAATAAAGTTTTTATGTTTCTCTTCTATCTCTAAATTTATCATGGTATCAAGAGCTAGGTTTCGAGTGAGATGAGTATCAGATTTAGAGATAACCGCAGAAGTTTAATTAAATCGTTGAAGAAATAGAATTACGCTACAAAAACAATATTACTTTGAAAATTCGCAAAAAAAAATTCTGCCCAGATCAGCCAACTTGTTTTTGCAATTCCCGGAGTTTTAACCGTTGGATCGTCCTGAAATTTTGACTGTGTCTTCTTTGCATCAGTATCTAAATTTTGAACGGTAGAGATCGTATTTGGAGCTCCAGAAGATTGAATTTTACTGGTTCGAACAGCTGCTCTTATTTCGTTCTTTACATCATTGATGATCTTTTGATTTGGGTGTTGTTGATTGATTGGTTTCCGTATAACTCGGTTATTGGGATATTCTAGTTGTACTTGATTCATTTATTTGCTTTAGATTTGA
>PHNY01239833.1:1788-12864 GCA_003724115.2 Anethum foeniculum
ATGAAAATGAGAAAGTTAGACCCTCTATACTTTCAACTTATCAATGATATGAAGCAAAAATGATCACCCAGCTTAATTACCCAAACAGTCGCTCAAAGCAGGAAATCACGTTTTAGTCACATAAGTCGCACGGAACGGATGCCCAAACCGGCACATAGTATTTTCATGAGAAGACTTTTCAGGGTTTTGGCAGTTGTGACTTGTGAAAGAAAAAGACAGCAATGGTGTTTGACAAAATTTAATAACAAGAAACAATATTTAAAAGAAGACAACCTTGCTTTTCACCTATGGTATATGTTTTGTAAACAAATGTACAACATTGTACTATTTGTTATTTGAATAATTAATCAAGACTAGGCACTGATGTTTCTCTAGAATGATGGAGCAGTAACAATAACAAGTCAGTGACCTTGCCTTTTCTTTAAAGAAAGATTTGGAAGAGAAATGTTAAGAAGTATTACCGTTTCTCTGCCGACTCAATAAACAACACATAAGATTGGACAATATTTAATCCATAATAATTAATCATTTTAAAACCAACATGTATTAAGGTACATGATTAATTTTAGAAATGTACTACTTGCTATTCAAATTCTAGAAGATTTCTTTGATAACGATTTCAGTTTAGTTTGAGGTTGAGGTTGAGGTACGGACTTCGATTAATATAAGAGATTGTTATAAATAAATATAATTTATTCATCATTATTTAAACTCCAATTGATATAAAATCACAGGGTGAACTTGTAGTTTAAACAATAATTGTATAATGTAATTTATGAATTATCATAATATAATAAGTTTTTGTACAGTAATATGATTTAAAATAAAATGTACTTGAAAATATTAACTTTTAAAAGAAAAAACGGGGAATTTAATATGTTAAGGGTGTCTTTATAACTTGGTTTATAATTTGTGCGTATGTTAATATGTTTTTAATACTGTGAGACCGATATGTTGATTGAGTTTAAAAGAATTTTTTATCATAACATTTAGATATGTGACAAAATATAAAAGGAAATGTATACCGACAAACAATAGAATCTATACTCCTAAAATATTGTCTAAATGAAACACAACAGAAGGAACTTAATTTAATCAATCTCACCAATACTTGGTACGATTTCTCATCATCACGTAATTATACAAAATTTATTTATATAAACTAACTTATTTAATTTTAACATGATTCGATTTTTTATAATTACGTAATTATACAAGATTTATTTAAAATACACAATTTTTTATGATTTCACTATAACTACATATAATTAAATATATACTTTTTATAGTATTTAAAAAATTTATTAGTATTTGAAATTAATATTTTAATCCAATCAATGCTTCAGTTAAATATTAATTCAATATTAGTATATTAAAAAAAAATGTTTATATTCTATTTTACTGGGGCTCGAGTACGTACGCCGGCATCATCTTTAACATCAGAATAGAGGGGAGTAATATATTACATATGAATCTTTCGTTTATTGACTTTTTGTATAGGTTATGAGGGAGGGTCAACTGAGAGTGCGTGTATTCATCTACCACAAGCTGAAGCTGCGTCAACCTGGAATTAAATTACATGTATGTCTAATTAGCTGTACTACCTGTAAGCTGTATACACAATTGACTTGTTCTTTTTAACTTATATATCACATATTACCGCTTCAACCATGGCCTCTTCCTTGATCTATGACTCTGATAGTGAGATTTATTATAATTGACTAGAGTTAGCACATTTTTATTTTTAAGCCACATAATCCAGTTTGATTAGTAGAGTCATTTTACAACCATCCCATCCCAACACCATACTTGTTGTATTACATTTCATCACATAATTAAGTACTGTATACGCTGCACCGTAATTTTATTTAAGATCAAACAAACCAAGTATACTCGCTAGCCAAGTAAGGTCAGAGACCCCAGCACAATTCAATAACATGTAAATTATGGACAATGTTTAATTATTAAAATATAAATTAAAACAACTTTACATTTTGTTCATGAACTTGAAAGTTTAATTACACTCCGCATCTTTTGCCCTACCTCGGAATATAGGGCCTGAAGAATCATTTTAAGTCACTTATAAACCTGTCGTAACTTATTATCGAGTGTTTGTTAAACAAACTTATAAGTTGAATTTTAAACTTATAAGCCGACAAGTTGAAAGTTAGTAATGATGTACTTTTTCTTAATTTATTTTGATTTTAAAGTATAAATTTTTTTTGTCAAATTAAAACATAAGTTTTAAATGTTTTTTTAGTGACATATAGTGACCAGGATATGTTGATAAATCCGCATAACTTGTGAAATCCAAAATTTCCAGTTTTTCTGCAGCTTGAACTGATGTTTGTAAATCTTTGTACGTGTTCTTATCAAGGTGGATATTAAGCAGAAGGTTACTCCTGCAAACAAATTAGAACTTCGGGGTAGCGTTGCCAAATCCCGTTACCTCCACCACATCTCCTATTCTATACATGTGTTAATCGAATTTTTAGTTCACATAATTATGAAGATATAGTGGTCCTGTTTGGCAAACATGCAACTTATCAACTTATCGACTTATTTCGAAAAAAAATATCATATTTACATGTTAATTTTTAAAATTAAATATTTAAGTAGGATTTAGTATCTCTTATATGCAAAAACTTGTCAGAAATAAGTGACTTATTTCAGAAAAAAGTACAATTTGATGTACTTTTTTCAGAAACAAGTAACTTATTTCTGACAAATAAGATTTTCCAAACAAGCACAATATGTCGACAGCAAAGACAAACAGATTATTTAACTAGATAAAACGTAACAAAATCATGTTATACTGACTGAGCACAAACCAACTAATGCGCAAAAGTAGTGCATTCTTCAACTCTTTTATGACACTAATACAGGGAATTCTGCACATCATGAAAAAACTTTGAAAGTTTTATATGATTTTCGACCTTGTAAAATTAAAAATGGACACATTCATACAGATAGCAATTAACCAAAAATTAAATCAGCTGGAGATTCCATAGTTTTGTTACCACATTCACTCCATATAAAATCACGAATACCTGCAAAATTGGTATAAACGATCTCGTACGCTTCACCAACATTGACTTCAGTGATACCGACTGGCTTACGTTCCCACAACAGTAAGCCAGAATCAGAAGTATCTTTCAAAGGAATGAACTCATAATAACCAAGATTAGGGAGCACGGCAATTTGGGTTAACATTTTCCTAATCCACCTTTTAGAAGACCCATAGTCAGCACATAACAGTGGTAACTCTGCTGCATAGTGCCTAAGTTTGGGTCATTATACCATGTATATACTTGACATTAGAAAATTGTTGTTCGAATGAATGTGTCAGTAAATCGATTTGTGAGGACCCCAACTCAAATGTTGTTACAGATATCTTCTCAGACTAGTTCAAAAGTCTTAAAGGCATGTACAATGTGGTAGGCAAATGTAGAGGACACAACTTGAACATCGTCACGGTAAATAAGTCCGCACTGGAGATGGCAGTACATGGATTTTTGAAAGTCAGGACAAAAAATTACTTCATCTGGGCTACAACATGGAGTCTGTATTGCCTGCATTGTTTTCTTAAACTTTGGACTATAGCATACATTAGTCGTAGCAGGCCCAGCTGCCAGTCCCCCATTCATTTGGATCTGCTTCCTACCATAAATGAACTGCAAGGCCTTTCCATTTTGAAGAGAATATAACCTGCAGAAAGGAAATTCTTCGGATATGCTGATAATATTTTTTTTTAAACAGGATTTTGGGAATATATATGTTGTTAAATACAAATATCAGATACAAGACAAGCAAAAGATTGATTCAGCTTACTCACTAAACCAATACAAGACATCTAAAAGATCGATGCAGTTAACTCAAAATTCAAGTTTCTGAAAGCATAAGATGTCTTATACATCTGCATGGTGTTTTCAACTAATTCATCATTTAAAGGTGCGAGCTTAGGCTTGCCTTGAGTAGTACCAGTACTGTAAAATTTATCAACAAAATATATTCAGACATATAACACTAAAACTAATTAATGACTGCATAAACCGAGTACCTTATTGCAACTGTTTTGATGGGCTCTGCGGTGAGAATTGGGGAACCATCACCTTGTGCAATCCTACGAATGTAAGTCTCCATATCACTGTAAGAGACAACAGGTACACACTGGGCAAAACTATGTAGATCAGTTTTTCCATCGAGACCCCATTTCTGTAAATACTCCGTCCTGCCATTTTCTTCCAATATTTTCTTCAAAGTCTCCTTTGAACCTTTCCAGCATCCTTCGTCATAGCTTCAAATTCTTCAATAAATTTCTCGGGATAAAAAATGGTATCCATCTTTTCCAGAATTCAACAATAACATTCATAAGAAGTCGCACAATATGTTAAGCACAAATTCTTGGAAAAAAAGAGAATACACAACTTGTGAACATAAAAATCGTGATGAGATGCACGTATCTTTCTAACAGGGAACATATTGCAAATGCTGATAAAAAGTACGGTTACTTATAATTTATAGCAGGATCACTGTATACTCCCTCCGTTCCGGGAGTAATATACATTTGGCTTGGGCACGAGGTTAAGAAAAAGTGTAATTTAAGAAAAAAATTAGAAAAGTGGGTAAGGTGGTGGGACCGGTTAATATTTCATATATAAAGTGGGTGTAGGGGAGGAAAGTATCGGATGTAGTTGAATTTTTATATTATAAACTTTTACCACTTTTGATAACTTTTGAAATATATAGAAATGAATGGGACATCCAAAAAAGGAAAGTGTATAGAATTGAAAGTGACATACGGAGTATCAGGTATACGAGTCATAAATTAGCTAGTTAAGACCATTTGAGTGTTATGTATACAAGTCAACTACTAACTTATACGGAATAGATAGCTTTTTTGAACGGGAAATGCTTCATCCACAAAATGAAATATAAAATTTTGCACAAAATTGTGTCAACATTTGATTGGAATGACCCCCTATAACACCAATTAAAACACCCAACTTCATATGGCACATCATTTTGTGCAAGGATTTTATATCCAATTTTGTGGATGTAGCACTAATCCTTTTGAACTAACCAGGTGGGTTGTTGGATCCGATATATATACAATTATGGGCTTGGATGTTACAGAAGATGAAGCCCAAGTCCATGTATTGTATTACTACATCAAGCCCAAGTTCACGTTCTACTCGTTGGTGTCAATTATACTAGTTCGAAGTTTTGGGCTAGGAAATTTAGCAAAACAACAAAAAATGTTTTGGGCTAGCTGGGGAAGCTAACGGAACATGTGACTTTATGTTAGGGCCGGCCCATAAGTAAGAAATATTTTTAAATATTTTTAAAAAAAGAATTTAATTTTTCTTAATAATTTTAAAGTATTTCTATCAGAATATAATTAAGAAAAAATTATATAATGGAAGAAAAAGTAAAAATAAATAAATTAAACCTCATTTTTTTCATTGTTATGGGCCTATGGTTCATATAGAGAGAAAATTTTGACTAGTTTGGTTTTTGACTGAATTTTTTTCAAAATATCACTTTCTATAAGTCAAATATTTTAGACTTTAGATCGATTAGGTAATTAATTGACAAGAAGATAACAACCAAACTATTTATAATTTATGAAGTAGTCTTGGATATGTAGGCGCAAACCAATTTAAATTACAGATTGAATGACAATTCACAATGCTCAAACTGAGTATATGTCAATCATAAGCAGTACTGAAGTAGCTCCTCACAATATTGTTACATAGTATCTGCAACAGTTTGTTGTTTTTGGAACTGACACATCTTGGAGTTTTGAATTGGCTAAGAGCACCTCCCATTTGTATAAAATGGTCTAGAATTTCATGAAAAGTTCCCCTCTTCAGAACTCGAAGCTCGAGTGGTCCAATGGTCTTAACTTTGCGAGATCCCATGTAGCCAGCATCAACAAATGATTTGTCCAAACAATTGCAGCACTCTTTCAGGACCTCATCACTTGCTTCCCCACTTATTTCCCAGAAGATGACATAATGACCAGGTTCTGTTGATAAATCAACATGACTAGTAAAATCCACAACTTCGAGTTTTTCTGCAGCTAGCAGCTTTGCTGCAGCTTGAACTGATAGTTGTAAATCTTTCTCCGTGTTCTTATCAATGTTGATATTGAGCAGAAGGTTTCTCCTGCAAACAAATTGGAGTTCCGGGGTAGCGTTGTGAAATCCCATCACCTTAACCACGTCACCTAATCTATACCTATACATCCCTGCAAGGATTGAAACATCAGTACACATAATATAAACAGCATTAACAAATTTTACCGAAAAAGAATAAGTCTGCCAACAGTAAAGACAGATTGAATATCCTCTCCAACAGAAGAGATGTAATAAAAATATATTAGTGACAAAGCACAGCATAACTAATTGGGGAAAGGTGGTCCATAACATTGCAGATAGTGAAAAAAAGTATATAAAATTGAAGCATGAGGTTAAAGTTGATTTTAACAAAAGGAGTGCATGTTATGAACTTCCAATTCCAACAAATCAACCACAATGACAAAGAACGTGAAAGCAGCCTGACAGTGCACAAATAAAAAATTGTAACCAATGAGGTTCAAGTTAGAACTTTAAAAAAGCAGAGTATATCGCCAATTTCTATTGTAAGACCAACTGCTGACAGTGACAAAGAAGTTGAAAGCGAATTGGCATTTTTGGCGCTACATCCGGTCTTATCCATACGCTAAACTTAGATCTCCCAAAAACTACATTGATAGATTATTGAATTTGTAACTAAAGCATTTACCTAATCCTAATTCTAGAGTCCGGGTCCTCTGTCCCCTCCCGTGTCCCCTAATATATCCCTTATTTTTGTATTGGTCCGTTTTTTACATTTCACACCATCAAATAACTGACACGGGACATCTGAATTAAATAACCGACCAATAGAAAAAGAGGGGGACATATTAGGGGACACAGGAGGGGACAGAGGATCCGGACTCTTAATTCTATATACATGTCTAAATCCTACTACTGTCAATCACCTTACAGGATCATGTGCTTTATGATTTTTATCAGATTAACAAGAGATAAATTTTTTCTCACTACTACTTTTTCATGACAAACCACCAAAGATAATCCTTTCCCATAATGTATCAAGTAGATGATGGAATTATGTCGATCAAGAAAAATAAACATGAAGTGCAACACACAATCTACAACCTTGAAAATTTGTAGGTTGATACATAAAGCAATAATACATTAAACAAATCTGGAGATCCTGCAATTGTTTTGCTAAAGATGCATGGTCATTTCAACCATGAAGCAGTAGCAGTTGCTTAGAAATTATAAATTAGGACTACAAAGAAAAAGCTACCACCATTTGAACACCTGGCTATCAAGTATATAAACAAGGTGGAACTTCTATATCATTTAATATGTGTATAGTCCAAGTTACATATCAATTAACTTCAGTAGGATGCTTTCTATGTGGAACTTAATGTCTGATAGAATTTAGTCAGGAGTAGAGCTAGTCAACTGAAAACTTCATCCCATGCAATAAGCAAAAACATATTCTATTAGTTTCATCAGGTGCATTTACTCTATCTAAAACGATGAATACCTGCAAAATTGGTGACAATAATCTCATACTCTTCACCAACGTTGACTTCAGTCATACCTACTGGCTTGGGCTCTGATGAGAGGAAGTCGGATATAACTTTCAAGGGGATAAATTCAAAATACCCAATATTAGGGAGCACTGCAAAAGTCGCTGCTTCTGGAGGCAAATTCGGGTTGACATTTGCCCCGATCCACCCTTCAGAAGAGCCATAGTCAGCACTTAACAGTGGTAAGTCTGCTGCATAGTGCCTTAATTTATTTACATAAAGTTCCATCGACCCTGTCATTATACCATATATGTACTTCGCATTAGGAAAAAGTGCTGGTATTAAGCCATACCAATTGCTCAACCCCGAACATGTATCATGAATCAAACTAGCCAATTCCGGATTCGGCTTAAGTATTTTTGCAATAGCTGTTCTAATGGTTGGATCAGTAACTCGACTTGTGAGGACTCCATCTCGAATGTCAGCACAGATCTCTTCCCAGACCTGTTCAAAAGTTTTGAAGGCATGTACAATGCTGTGGGCAAACGTAGAGGACACAACTTGAACATCGTAGCGGTTAATAAGTCCACATAGGAGATGGCAGTACAACGATTGATGGAAGTCGGGACCAAATATTACTTCATCAGGGCTACAACATAGGGCATGTATTGCCTTCATTGTTTTATGGAACTGTGGACTACGGAAAACATTAGTAGTAGCAGTCCCGGCTGCTAGTCCCCCTTGTGTTTGAAATTGCTTGCTACCATAAATGAACTGCAAAGCCTTTCCATTTCGAAGAGGAAATAACCTACAGAAACGGAATTTTTCAGATATTCTGATACCATTTGTACGAAAAGAAGAGACTATAAAGCCAAAATTTTAACACACAAAAACTAACAAATTGAAATATATTTTAAATATTCAAATAGAAGAAAAATTAGTCAGCAGTACACATTTTTTCAAGTACTATATGACAGAAACTGAGTTTTCCACAATTATACTGATAATGACCCCCAAATTATAGCCAAGAAAACCCCTCTAAATGCTGATAAGGAAATTCTGAAATGCTGAATTGTAGAGAACCATGACCAAGCAATTAGCTTAAAGCCTTAAACTTGTTCTATCATTTTCATCTGAAGATTTATAATTATAATACCAAATAAAAAAATAAGAGACAAAAAAAAATTGATTTGTTGAACTCGTAGAAAGCAATATAAGGCGATTATAAGATTGATGCAGTTAACTTAGGATTCAAGTTCTGGGAATTGTGTATAGTGAGGAATATATATAGACTGCAGGGCAAATCTAATTAAAGCAGAAAAAACTATCAATAAAGATGTTGACACTTTTCAAGATACTAGCAACACTGTTACCAGAAATTACCTGTTTCTAAAGGCATAAGATGTCGTAAATATCTGCATGGTCGATTCAACTAATTCATCATTGAAAGGTATGAACTTAGGCTTGCCTTGAGTAGTACCAGAACTGCAAAATTATCGACAACTATTAAAAAAGAACAAAAATAAAAATAAGTTTAATGAAAACAGAAATTTAGTACCTTAATGAGATCGTTTTGATGGGGTCTCTGGTGAGAATTGGAGAAACATCACCCTCCACAATCCTCCTGATGTAAGGCTCCAAGTCATCGTGAGAGACAAGAGGAACACACCGTGCAAAACTAACTGGATCAGTTTTTCCATCAAGACCCCATTTCTGCAAATACTCTGTCTTGCCATTTTGTTCCAATATTTTCCTCAAGGTCTCCTTTTGAACTCTTCCCGCATCCTTCGTCATAGCCTCAAATTCTTGGATAATTTTCTCGGGGTCAAATATTGCGTCCATCTTTTCCAACATAGTTTCCAACCTTCAACGTATAATACATTTATATGAATGAAATGTTAAGCAAAATTCTCAGCGAAGAACAGAAATGGAAGTTACTTGCTTATCAGTTAAATTTTACAAGCTCAAGCAAAATATAGCTATCAAATTCTAAAAGCACAAGGAATACAAGTAAAACTTGATAAAAGATTATAAAGAGTGAGGTTACTTAATTATAACTGATAGCATCACCAAGAAGGCAAGAAATGGTCCAAAACAGGAAACTTATATTCAATAAATCAAATTATTAGACTAGCTATTAAATGAGAAAGTTAAACAATTCATTACCACAAAAATTCAATAATAACCTGGTCAAGTATGTTCAAATTAGGATAAAATCAAAAGTGATATGTTCTTGAGATATACAATTTGCACATTTGAAAACCAAAACTTGAGGATCATATATCATAAATATGAAATAACTAGAAACCTGGAAAACTAACAGAAAGAATCACAAAGAAAAGAGGTATTCAAACAATCAAATGAATATCAATAACAAGTCAAGTTATATAAAGTTTAAAACAAATGATTACTCAAAACAAACAAACCAAATAATCAAAGCCCAGATATACCCAAGTACAAATAATCATATAGGTGTGTATATGCAGTACATAAATAGTGATTATTACAATGGAGTAGCAGAAACTTTTGTACTTAAAGCAAAGTAGTGATGACAAACAAGCTGCAGCTCTGCTCTTCTCTGGATCTCTACAAGTACAACTACTGTGTGTGTGTGGGTGTGTAACACAGAAACTAAAGCATAGTTATTGATGATGCAAAGCTAGATAATGAGACAAGAAGTGGTGCTTTCTCTCTTTCTGTGTGTAAATATTTTACACATAAAATATAATACAGTACTCTAGTTATCTGTGTTCCCTATGATTTTTGATGGTGTGTGTGAGAGAAAGTCTAGTACTAGTACTTACTTTTCCCCTCTCTCTTTCTCTGTTGTTTATTGGTGTTTATTTGGATGATACTGTGCAACTGAATAGAGATGAAAGATTCTTTAGTGCTTCAACCATTATTTATAGGCACCATTGTATATGGGCATCATTGTATGCAACATGATTTATTACCTCATGTCGTTATCTTTATTTTCTCGTTTTGGACAAGCTGTTTATAAATTGAGATTCTGTCTTTGTGTTTTTTAGAACATTAAATTTTTCATTTTTTTGTATTTTTGGAAATCCGAATGGAATATACTTTTCGCCGTAATATGTGGACGGTACCGCACGTATTAAATGTGTAATAAGATAATGCTAAAAAGGTACACTTGGGTCCAAAATTGGAACTGGGACTCCTCGAACCCCTGCTCACGGCTTTATGTTCAAGTTAGTTTCTATATCATCACTCCAGGTATTATCACAAATAATTACTTGAATACTGCTTGTTTTAATAATTCTGTTTCATATTTTGTTAAAAAATATAATTCTGTTTCATATATGTAGATATTATTAAAATATCTATATATATTATAATGCCAGGAGATCGAAAAGTGTCCAGAATAGTTTAACATACTTTTCTCGAATTTTCATTTTTTTGACTTTTTTATTTAAACAAATTCTTGCATTAATTGGCATTTAATTAGTCATTAATACTCTTATTAA
>PHNY01239836.1:415-14857 GCA_003724115.2 Anethum foeniculum
TTAAATCCAAAAGTATTTAATAATCATTTACTTGGGACGCGGATGTTACACTACGCACCAAACCGCAGACCAACAATTATCAATAACTTTTATAATCAAATAATATTGAAAGAGAATAAGGATCCTGAAATTAATTTCAGGATATTTTTCTTAAAATTATGAGAAAAGTATGTAAGAAACTTAATCTTGACATTTATTTACTTACCATGATTTTGTTTAGTTTTTAAATTAGTACAGTGAATAGTTAGATGTTTAATTAAACATACACAAATCAATGACTACGTTAAAAAGATTTTCTTAAAAATTTATCTCGAAATCCTTAAACTCATATTAAAATATAAAATATTATTTTTTTGAAATCAAAATATAAAATATTATTAAAATTAGAGAATTTACAGAAAGTAATATATTTTTACGAATTTATTTTCCAAAAATAGGGTTTCTCCTTTTTCCTTTCGTTATTACACTTTCTTTATATTTTTTTTTTCAACAACACGATCTACTACCTTTTCTCTCCTTTTTCATCCTCCATCATGTCTTTATTATCCTTTACTGTCATTATCATCCTTCATCATTACAAAAACTTGCAATTAGTTGATTTGATTATTTCTAAAATTGTAATTGTATGCTACTCTGTTTACTTTTTGGTTAATTCAATCATGAAGTTCCTTATTGATTGATTTAATTTATGTGTTTTTGTGGATATCTACTGTTTGACATAATGTCACAAAGAAATATAAATTTATTTTTGTTGATTCTAATTGCTTAGATATTCAATTAAAATTGATTTGGTTTGTAACATATGTAACCAAAATCAACTCAAAAAAGAGAGCAGCAGATGCAACTAAATAAACCCCAAAATCAACATTCTAAAAAATAACAATAAAGTTATATTTTGAGGTTCAAAGTTGCAGATCGTATTTTTCAAAGCAAAACTTTTTAAAACGTATTTTTGTAATTAATTTTTACTGTATTTTTGGAAAAAAGATGTATAAGAAATGTATATTTTTTCTAAAATCCCTCAGAATTACTCATTTCTCCTTTGTATAAATTGCATAATGTTATTTTTATTACTTAAGTTTAGGTTATGATTTTATATTTATCGAATAAATTACTTATTATACCATTTGTTAAATAAATTGTGTAATATTGGTCTATCTATTATGTAGATAGTCGATAAAAAAATTGAATAGCGCACTTTTGAAAGTAAGCTCAATCACTCAGTTTATATAATACTCTTAAGCTGTACCACTAATTTTAGATTGTACAAATATATATAATATACATATACTTCTTTTCATCTTTTCTATCAAACTTAATCTTTTTTTAACGAAGTCGCGAAAAATAAAATTTGATTGTTATCCATTTTCATATCTATTATGTTATATCGATTTGTTCTTCATCAATACATGCTTCTTTGATAAATTCTATTGTTTCTTCCAAGTTGTATTTTTCTTCTTTATTTTCAATTCTACTCGAATGATTTGTTTTAAATTTTTGTCGAGTCTTGTGATTTTCATGTTGATTCCGGCTTGTATTTGGTTATCTATACATAGTGACGTCTGTAGATATTCATGTTAGTGGGTGATCATGATCATGGAGATGTGTTGATAAGTGGTAGCAAATGAAAATGCAGGTATTATGGTAATTCGATTCTAGTGTATCTAATATGTACTTGGTGATCCTCATCGTATATGACATATATTTAGGAAAATCAATTCATTATATCCTATAATAAGAGTAAAACAGATCTTATCCAAAACTTTGATCCTTGACGATCAATAATGAACACCACTAAATCTTGAAATAAATAGATAATAGTAGTTGGTTAAAAAAGAAATATTTTATATTTTCATGATTTCTACCAAAAAAATTAGGTGTCCCAAACAAAAAAGAATACTAAATGCGAAATTAGTAACTGTCCATTCCCTTCAATTTTTGGATAATTTTAATTAGATATTACTTTTTAAACCATCACTAAATTAAAGATTATTTCGTGAGTTTTACGTGGATGTAAAATCATCAAAATCTGATTTGTAGAACTCAAAATAGAACCGAAATAAAATCAAATGAAACCCTATAAATATTTTTTAAAGAAATATTTATATTTCATGATTTAAACAAAATAATAAGTTGGTACTTTAAGTATAATTGAATACTTAATGCAAAATTCGTAAATGTCTTTTTTTTTTTTTTTTTTAGTTTTTGGATAATTTTAGTTTGATAACATTCTTTAAACCATCCCTCAACTAAAGATTATTTTGTGAGGTTCGTGTGGGCTGTAAATTCGTCAATCAAAGTGTGAGATTAAATATTTGTATACTCGTAATTATTTTAAATATACATATTTGTATTTTGTGACATATAAAATATGTAATATATGAATATGTTAAACCAAGTAATTACTATTATTAACTAACTGTGTTTAGTACATGGAAATGAGATTTGTAAATGTTAGATATTGTTGTTGCTGCAAGAGTTTAGCTATGAAGATCATCAGAGTTTATCATCCATTAGAGTTTGATAGGAGCATGACGTCATCAGTGTTTACTCGATCAGAGTTCACCATCAGAACTTATCTGTTAGAGTCTGATATGCTGAAAATCAGTAGCTGATTGGTTATGTTTTAAAAATAAGAGAAACGCAGATATGTCGGTTCCGGAAAATCAGTAGAGGCAGATATCATATTATAGAATATAGTATAGTTCAATCATTCATGTAAATCATATCCTAGTAATTGATAGTGTAAATGTGTGACATATATAAACACAGTTTAGGTTAACACTAAAGTGTTGTGTAACATTTTTATTATTCGTTTAATTTAGCAGCTCTCAAGGATATATCTTCATCATTTGAGATGGTAATTTATATTTTGTAATCAGTTTTTATACATCAATAAAAGCTGTTCTTCATATTTTATGTTGAATTTCGATTTGATTGTCAAAACTGTATTCAACGCGCCTTCTACAGTATATCATGGGCCTAATAGTAGATAAGGAAATCTTGAAATATAATGTGATTGGTCTAAAATTTTGGTGTGATCTCTTATTGCTTTAAAATAAATTTATTTAAACCATCTCTAAATTAAATTTTATTTTGTGAGTTTCGTGTCTGCTGTAAATTTATCAAATATGATTTTTAGAATTTTAGATATATCGAAAATAAAATCAAACAAAACTTGATAATTTTTTTCTGCTAAACAGATTTATTGTTTTTATTTCTTTAACTATTTCAAAGCACCTTTAGATCTTCAATTAAATAGTTGAATAAATATTCGATCTAAAATAAAGGAATACATATATTTTCATTATTTAAACCAATAATAGCAGGTATTCTAATTATAATTAAAAATTTAATGTAAAATTCTTGACTGTATTTTTGTTTCAGTTTCTGGATAACTTTAGTTGGGGTATACTTTTTAAACTATCCATAAATCAAATATTATTTCGTCAGTTTCGTGGGGGCTATAAGTTCGTGAAATTTTGATTCCTAGAACCGAAGATATAGCCGAAATAAAATCAAACGAAACCCGACTAATCAAAGTTCGAGAAGAAATATTTGTAAACTCATAATTGATTTTAAGAAAACATATATTTAAAATTTGACATATAAAATATGTAATATATTAATATTTTAAATCAAGTGTCTATTGTACTTAAATTAAAATGATTAAGTAATTGTGGTTAGTGCAGAAAGATGAAAATTATAAATAAGGAAATTTTTTAATATAAAGCGACTGGTCTAAAGAGTGCTATGTTATTCGTCTAAAATAATTGAATACTTTATACAGAACTCGAACCTATCTTTTCTCTTCAATTTCAAAATAATTATAGCTGTATGCTACTTTTTAAATCATCAAATAATTATACATTATTTCGTGAGTTTTGTATGGGTTGTAAAATCGTCACAATCTGATTTGTAGAACTCAAAATAAAATCAAATTTAAATAAAACGAATTCCAACAAAAATATTTTGCTAAACAAATTTATTCTTTTTATTTGTTTTAACGCCAATTTGATTAATTTTTCATCAACACTTTTAAATGGCCGTTAGATCTTGAAATTAATAGATGATAGTTGTTCGAACTAAAACATATTTTTTTTTGTCAGAGATCTAAAATAAAATTCTATTTTTCATAATTTAAACAAAAAATAAGTAGCTGTTCTAAATATAATTGAATACTTAATGCAAAATTTATACATGTATTTTATTTTTAGTTTTTGAATCACTTTATTTGGTTATTTTTAAACAATCATTTAATTAAGATAATTTCGTGACTTCGCGTGGGCTGTAAATTCATCAAAATTTGATTTTTAAAACTCAATATAAAGATGAAATAAAATTAAACATTACCTGATAATTTTTTTAATTAAAATATTTAAGTACTTCTTGGCATATAAAAATTTGTAAAATATGAATATGTTAAATTAAATAACAACTATATTTAAATTAGAGTTAACTAATTATAGTTAGTACAATTGGATGACAATGGTAAATAAGGAAATTTTTAATATAATGTGATTGGTCTAAAATTTAGAAGTTCCCATTTATTGGTCTAAAATAATTCAAAATTTTTAGATTGGTTGACTACATACATGGTTATATGTATGGAAAGAGAGAGATGAAATAAAATCAAACATAATCCAATAATTTTTTGAATTAAAATATATAAGTATCTTTTGGCATAAGAAAATATGTAATATATGAATATGTTAAATTAAATAATTAAGATATTTAAATTAGAATTATTAACTCACTGTGGTTAGTATAATTGGATAAGAATGGTAAATAAGAAATTTTTTAATATATTGTTATTGGTCAAAAATTTAGAATTTCTCTTATACTGGTCTAAAATAATTCAATTTTTTGTTTGATAAACTAAACTATCGCTAATTATTTTTAGTAATGTAAATACATGTCATAAATTGAACGAGTCATATTTGTTAGAATGAGGTATGTTAAATTTGGTATAAGGAATAATTAATTGAAAAATAACATCCTAATTCGTTAATTATATTAAAAGATATCTATTTAACTATATTAGTTAAGGATTATAAAAGTGGAATATTTTAATCATGTTACTTTAGAATTGTAAAATTGGTAACACTTTTTTTATAGTGTTTTTAAACGATAAATACTCTTTTCTGATTGATTTTGAATAATTCATAATTTTTAATTAATGAATATATTAAATCAAGTAACTTCTATATTTAAATTAAAATTTTTAATTACTTACGGTTACTATAGTTGGATGATAAAGGCAAATTAGGAATTTTTTTTAATACAATACTATTGGCGATAATTTTGTTAATTAAAATATTTAAGCACTTCTTGACATATAAAAATATGTAATATATAAATATGTTAAATTAAATAACAACTTTATTTAAATTAGAGTAGTTAACAAATTATAATTAGTATAGTTGGATGATAATGGTAAATAAGGAAAATTTTAATGTAATGTAATTGGTCTAAAATTTAAAAGTTCTCTTTTATTGGTCTAAAATAATTCAAAATTTTCTGATTGGTTAACTACATATTATAAGAATGAAGGATATGTATGGAAAGAGGAGAGATGAAATAAAATCAAACATAACACAATAATTTTGTTAATAAAAATATATAAGTATCTTTTTGCATATAAAAATATGTAATATATAAATATGTTAAATTAAATAATTACAATATTTAAATTGGAATTAACTCACTATGGTTAGTATAATTGGATGACAATGGTAAATAAGGAAATTTTTAATATAATGTGATTGGTCTGAAATTTAGAATTTCTGTGGTCTAAAATAATACAATTTTCTGGTTGGTTAACTGATTCACCGTTGATTATTTTTAGTCATGTAAATACATGTCATAATTTGAACGACATATTTCTTAGGATGGGCTATGTTAAATTTGTAAAATAATAATAATATAGTCTAAAATTTAGGATTTCTCTTTTATTGGTCTAAAATAATTCAAAATTTTCTGATTGGTTAACTGCATACATGGTTAGACTCAGATATTATAATAAGAAACAATATGTATGGAAAGAGGAAAGATGAAATAAAATCAAACATAACCCGATAATTTTTTTTGATTAAAATATATAAGTATCTTTTGGCATATAAAAATATGTAATATATGAATATGTAGTATAAATATTTTAATTAAAAAATATAAGTATCTTTTGGGATATAAAAATATGTAATATATGAATATGTTAAATTAAATAATTACGATATTTAAATTAGAATTATTAACTCACTATGGTTAGTATAATTGAATGACAGTGGTAAACAATGAAATTTTTAATATAATGTTCTTGGTCCAAAATCTAAAATCTAAAATTTCTTTCTTACTGGTCTAAAATAATTCAATTTTCTGATTGATTAACTGAATCACCGCTGATTATTTTTAGTCATGTAAATACATGTCATAAATTGAACGAATCGTATTTGTTAGGATGGCTATGTTAAATTTGGTATAAGGAATAATTAATTGCAAAATAACTTTGTTATTTGTTAATTATATTGAAAAATATATATTTTATTTAAATATATTAGTTAAGGATTATAAAAGTGGAATTTTTTAATCATGTTACTTTAGAATTGTAAAATTGGTAACACTTTTTTATAGCGTTGTTAAAAAATAAATACTCTTTTCCGATTTTTTCCGATTGGTTGTAAAATAATTTATAATTTTTAATTGATGAATATATTAAATCAAGTAACTTCTATATTTAAATTAAAATTATTAACTAACTACGGTTACTATAGTTGGATAATAATAGTAAATAAGAAATTTTTTAATACAATATTATTGGTCTAAATTTTAGGTTTCGTCTATAATTGGTGAAAATCAATGTAAAATTCTCTGATTGGTTAATTGCATACCTGGGTAGAGCGAGGTATTATAAAGAAGGAAGTATAATAATATAATCGAAATTGATTTTAAATTAAATTAGCTTAGAACCCGTGCGATGCACGAGCTTTTTTTTTTCAATTTTTTAATTTAATTTTAATTAAATTGATAGTACATTTTAGTTTAAAAAGATAATTGGTTGGTTACTAATAATTATAATATTATTATATTTAATTAAATATAATTGTCCATATTATTTTTGGAAAATACGTGTAACTTGATTAGAGAAAATAAAAAAGGTAAAAATGATATTTTTTATTTGATAAAAATTATGCTTAAAGCCGTGCGATGCACGAATTTTATTTCATATTATATAACTTTTTTAATTTAATTTGAATTAAAATTTTTATATTATATCTTTAATTTTATTTGAATTAATAGTGCACCTTAGTTGAAACGGATAATCGATTGGTTATTAATAATTATAATATTATTATTTTATTTTATTGAAATAGAGTTATCCATAACATGTTGGAAAAATTAGAGAGTTGGTTAGAAAAAATAAAAAATATAATGTATTTCAGGTAAAAAAAGTTAATCGGTTAGGTTATTATTATTATTATTATTATTATTATTATTATTATTATTATTATTATTATTATTATTATTATTATTATTATTATTTATTAAATAGACTTGCCCGTGATATTTTTGGAAATATGAGATGTTTTAGTTAACCGTTATATTTTTGGAAAAGAGAGATATTTTAGTTGCCCGTGATATGAGAAAAGTAACTGATTAGTTATTAATAATTATTATTATTATTATTATTATTATTATTATTATTATTATTATTATTATTATTATTATTCTACTTTATTAAATATACTTGCCTGATATATTTTTAAAAATAGAAATATTTTAGTTGCTCTTAAAAAAGGAGATGTTGTGATTGCGCATGAAATATTTGAAAAACGAAATTTTTGTTCGTGATATTTTTGGAAAATGAAATATTTGGATGGAAAAAATAGAAAAGTTAACATATTTTTGTTGAAACATTAGAGAACCTACTGTTCGCATTGTTGGTAGAAACGGTCTTTGTGCTGATGTGAGAGATGGAATTTACGATGACGGCAATGCAATAATACTGTCGCCATGCAAGTCAAATAAAGACGTGAATCAACTATGGACCCTGAAAGCTGATGGAACCATCCGCTCTAATGGAAAGTGTCTCACCACTTACGGTTACGCTCCTGGAAATTACATAATGATATTTGATTGTACGAATGCGGCCCCTGATGCGACCAAGTGGGATATATGGGATAATGGAACAATATTTAATCCCAGGTCCTCGTTAGTGCTGAGCGCAATATCAGTAAGGTACACCACACTAACTGTGCAGCAAAATATGTACGCTAGTAGCCAAGCTTGGGTAGTAAGTAGCCAATAACACTCAACCACCTGTGACCCCTATCATGAATAGTATTGGAGATATGTGCCTAGACTCTAGAGGCCCCTGATTACAATCCTCGAATCATTTATCGCGGATGTCAGAGTGGAGAAAGGCGACAATCATTTGCTGTTTATCCAGATGGTTCTATACGGCCTGACAAAACAAGAAACGACTGTCTGACTGCAGACACGAGAAATTTAGTTGTTGCTGCTGCACAAAGATGGTCATTTAACAGAGACTACACCATTTCTAATCTGGACACTGGGCTTGCCATCGAAGCACGAAACAATGTTATAGAACTCTTTCCTGTTAAACCACGAGAAAGCCAGGAGTGGCAGGCATGGTTGTTCTGATCACCTAAAATCACGATGATATCTACGCAAGACCACCGCACACTTCACGAATGGTCAGTTTATATATACATTATCAGCGTGTATGTGGATAGCGTGTTATGCCATCCATACATACATGCATGAATAAAACAGACTCAGTCTGCAACTCTGCAAGCTATTTTACCCATCTATATTTACACATTATATATATAGATGCAATATAATATTATACTATATTAATAATTTGGTCTTGCTTGCTTCCTTGATCCTGTAACTTCTAACTTCTTGCACCTAAACCAGGTTGAAATTTCACACCAAAAAGGTGAATAGGTGTTATGATTAACTAATACCAATTTTTAACAATTACCGAATAATTATTAAACTGCTGAGACAGTTTGCTGTTAAGGTTAATTATATGCTATCAGCGAGCTGACAATCGATAAGCAATGCAAAATCAGAAAGTAAATAACGGCAAGTAAAAGCATACACAGAATTTTAGTCAGATTCGACCCCTAACCCTAATGGTCTACGTCTTGGTCACTTACCAAATTGGTAAGCGAATATATTATTAATCTCTAAAATGATACGATTACAAGATTCAATAATATATCTCTCCTTTTCCCTTATCACTGATAGTAGATTGCTGATAACCTTGTTCCCTGAATCAAATACTCTCTGAGACCTATACTAACCCAAGTACAACCTTCTCAAGCAAACTAATTTCCTGAACCCTTGTTATTCAAACTCACTATCAAGCAACAATTATACCTTGAACAATCTAAGTTTAATAGAAAAATTACAACTCGAACTATGAACTCAATATAGATATACGTGTATACTACTAGAGCTAAAATAAATAATATTCGATGAATGCAAGTTATATTTTTCTCAGAAAGCTATGGTGTAACAAGTGTATACTCGAGGATTAGTCTTACAAATGAGAACACCATCTTGTACTTATAGATTATATTAACATCCAAAAGATAAACAAACCACAACTGTCTTGAATCGCATTCTCACGTGTGTTTGTTACAATTTTGAATATCAACACATCTGTAAACACATTTAAACTGAAAATAAGATGATAAAACGTTTAAAAAATTGTTCGTTTACCAATCATACCAATATCTCAAAACCTATCATCCGTTTACCTATTGAAAAAGGTTCAGGTCATATGGAAGCAGCTGAAGATACTCGCAACATTAGAGAACCAACTATTCGCATTGTTGGTAGAAATGGTCTTTGTGCTGATGTGAAAGATGGATTTTACAACAATGGCAACTCAATAGTACTGTGGCCATGCAAGTCAAATGAAGACGTGACTCAGCTATGGATTCTGAAGGCTGATGGAACCATTCGTTCTAATGGAAAGTGTCTCACCAGTCACCACTTAAGGTTATGCTCCTGGAAATTACATAAATGATATTCGAATGTAGTACTGCGGTCCCTGATGCGACCAAGTGGGATATATGGGATAATGGAATAATAGTTAATCCTAGGTCCTCACAAGTGCTGAGTACATCGTCAGCAAGTATAAACACCACACTTACCGTGGAGCAAAATTTGTACGCTAGTAGCCAAGCTTAGGTAGTAGCCAATAACACTCAACCAACTGTGACGCCTATCATGAATAGTATTGGAGATATGTGCCTAGAAGCCCCTGATTACAATCCTCAAATCATTTATCACTGATATCAGAGTGGAGAAGGCGACAATCTTTTGCTGTTTATCCAGATGGTTCTATATGGCCTGAAAAAACAAGAGATGACTGTCTCACTGCTGACACGAAAAATTCAGTTGTTGTCACTGTTGGATGCAATGGGGTGCTGAACAACGATGGTCATTTAACAGAGACTACACCATTTCTAATCTGGATGCTGGACTTGCCATCGATGTACAAAACAATGTCATATCCCTCTATCCTCGTGAAGCAGGAGAAAGACAGGAATGGCATGCCTGGCTTCTCTGACCACCTACAATAACGATGATATCCAAATTTATGTATAATCTGCGTGTTAGTGGATAGAGTACTATACTGTCCCTACAAATGCATAAATAAAACAAGGCTTATTTATCTTTTGGCTCTTAAAGTTATACTGGTTGTACCCATAAATCCCAAAAAAAGTGGTCGTACCTTTTAACCCCTAAGGGGTTTCATACCATTTGACCCTTATACCGTTACAAAGAAAATAACGGTATAAATTGGAGGGACAAAAAAAACATTTGTCCTCCGAGTTGTACCGTTATAAAGGTTAATAAGTATATTTCATAAAACTTCAAGAACGAAAAAATACATCGCAATATACTTTAAGGGCTAACAGTTATGTATGAATTATGTTTTGAAATTTATAGTTCTTTTATATAAGGTTTGATTGATTTAGGTTATTAGAATTTTAGCAGATCTGTTGCGATGTTTTCTGCAGATAGAAGCACTTAACATAGAAAAATGTCATGTGATGGAAATAATATAGTTCCCCTCCTGATAATAACATTGGTTTAATGTTGCATTCTTACATTGGTTTCTCTGCTACTCCCGGCATATAGAGCTTCCCGTTTTAACTTATATATTCGTACTTTTAATCGTTCTCTAATATTGTGTGTGTTCTGCACTAATATGTTTATTATCTTTTAAACGGTCATCTATTAATGCTTTTGAAGGTACATTACTACCCCTATGACGCAGGACTAGAGCGCATAGTGATTTTGGTCATAAGAATATAATCATCATGTATTTTAACTAATAAATTATACCGGAACTTTCTGAACTTTCTCCAATCTTATTAATTTATAAAAGTATATTATGGTGTACTTTTTCACCCTCAAGGTATGAGAAATGTACCTCTTAACTCTTAAATCAAATCGGAGGGTAAATGTCTTTTTTGTCCCTCCGATTTATACCGTTATTTTCTTTGTAGCGATATAAGGGTCAAAGGGTATGAAATCCCTTATCTTGGGGTTAAAAGGTAGGACCACTTTCTTTAGAAGTTTATGGGTACAACCGTTATAACTTTAAGGGCCAGAAAGTCAATAAGCCATAAAACAAACAGACCAAATCTGTATGCTACATTACCTACCTATAATCTATCTTTACATATTATACATGTATCCCTTGCATTGATGCAATAATATCTATCTTTTAGAATAAAGCGGACTTGCTTGCGTCTTTGAATTTCCAACTTCTTGAACCGTAATTGGTTGATGTTTAAACTGTATTGGTGTTTTTCCAATGCTAAAAGTAAATCAATAACGTGAATGTAAGAATAGTAAGCTTATTGATATAGTTGCTCTAGCAGTTCTCACTTCGAGCATAAGCAACTCCTAGAATTGAAGGTGAGAAAGAGAAATGTATTAGAAACTTGCAGTCCCCTTTCACTTATCCTCTGAATATCACTTGTATGTTATAAAGTTATATTGATGCCTAACAACTCGGTAACTAACAAACTAGATATGAAAATATAATCAACTCAAATGTAATATAACTCATCCAGGCTGGTTCAGAGATATTTCTTTTACCACTCGGGTATCACTATTATCCTCTGCGAAAACAACCTTGTCCTCAAGGTTAAACTGGGAAAATTTGAGTTTAAGTTTTCTATAGGCGCTCAAGTGGCTTCAGCATTGGTCAGGTTTGTCCAACGAATTAGTGCTCAAGTGACGATTAACTTTTACAGTATGATATAGAACAAGGAAATCGTCTGGCACTTCAAGGAGGGATGTACAGCACAAGCTGTAGGAGATGGACACGGGCATCCTTTGAGGACTGAAATATGTAAATGATGTATACTGCTAATTGCAGGCAAAGTGAGCTTGTAGGCTACTAAGTCGACGTTGTTCAATAACATAAGGACCACAACAATGGTTGGTTAGCTTCTCAGAAGGTCGATTTATCACAAAATGTTGGCGATAAGGCTGTAACTTGACATAAACTCAATCTCCAACCTGAAAATCTTTGTCAACACGATGCTTATCAACTTGAATCTTCATTTGCAATTGGGCACGTTCAAGATTAGATTTGAGTTACAACAGAAGCTATACCCGAAAAGTGACTTCCATATAGTGGAATTTTCATCATATGATGGAATTGTTGGTAGTAGACGTCCAGATAAAGCTTTAAAGGATCAGAGTCATACCTGTCACAGACTGATATGAAGTGTTAACCAGAGTTCAGCCTATGGAAGTAGTTGAACCCAATATTTAGGATAATCACAAACAAAGCTTCGAAGGTACATCCAAACAGCAATTTAGAACTTCAGATTAACCATCCGTCTGCGGATGATAAGTGCTGCTGACTTTTAACGTGGTACCTTGGGATGAAACAATTCTTTCCAAAAAAGAGTTTATTTCTTTCACTAACAGTGGACTGAGGAATTCCAAGAAGATGGGCAATTTCTTGAACAAAGCGAGAAACCAATTTTAGGGCTGTGAGAGTTGGTGACAAAGCACAAAAATGAGCATATTTAGACTGGAGACACATGTGGCATGAACAAACGCATGACCTGATCTGCTTGGACATATATGTTGTGTTTGGTTGGGATGAATGAAAATGGAAGGAATGGAGTACGTTGTGATGTTGGTTGAAAACCCGAGGGGACACCGATAAGAGAGGAGCGAAATTCCTTGAAGATAACTTCTGGAAAGTGACTATGCAGTGGGCAATATATTTTGTGTTGGTAAAATACTAAAATATAAGCCCATCAGAAACATAAGATTCAAGGTAATCAGAAGGTATCGAGTGATATTTGATATGAGTTGTTGAGTTTAAGTATCAGAAACTATGTAACCGTGAATCTTGTAATAAACTGAACTCTGGTAGAAATGTTTGTAGAAAATGAATTGTACAGAAGCTACAAAAAAAGAATGTAAAGCAGTCGAGGACCACCGTGATAACATCTACTGCATTATTAAACTTTCCAGGCTTGTAAAATTAAAACTCAATAATTTTAGGAACCAATGACGTTGCTCTAGAATTTGCGTAGTTTGAAAAGGAAGCACAGAGGCTTTTGTGATTTTTCTCCATAATGAATGGTTGACTTAGAATTGTATTGACATTTGACGCCATTTATGGACAAAATGTCTTATATCATACATCTCTCTAGCATTGTATTTAGTATTTACAATAAAATTAATAATCACATTTAAAATCATCTTTCCAACATTGTATTTGAATAAAATAAGACTACATTTACATGCAAGTGTTAATATTATAGCTACGTTTGGTTAGAAAATTGTACTTTTGCAACAAAGGAAAAAAAGACAAGAAGTTTTGCAGTTCTTTTTAAATAAAAAGCGTATTTTCATTTAAAACTAGTTTCTCTATATTCTGCAGTAATACTTAATATCTTATAAAACCATTGGGAAAAGAAATTGTTGATGAGGACAGGAATTGAAAACAAGAATAAAACAAATAGTTATCGAAAAGCAATGAATTATACGATTCCCAAGAATAAATAATCAATATTATTTCCAAGAAAAAATGTATAATCAAAGCTTAAGTAATAATGTGGGGATTACAATGCTTATATAGGGATTAGAAACCCTAATAAAATAACTTAATGGACTAAGACCCATTAACAATTAGGCTTTATAATTAATAAACTACTTAATTAATATACTCCTAACCCCACATATAAAACATATAGATAAATACATTATTTATCTTTAAACTGAATAAATATAAACTGATTAATAACATATATATTAATTCTTTATTCTCGTTCCTCATCATTCTCCCCTTGTTAGAGAAAACTCGACCACGAGTTTTGTAAAAATCAAGAATCACGCAAGGATGAGATGAAACCAAGA
>PHNY01239842.1:0-16996 GCA_003724115.2 Anethum foeniculum
ATACTGAAATCATAATAAACTCGAACAAAGCGTGCACTCCGCACTCACCCAACTTGTTCGATGTAATATTACGATTACATTGATCAACTAGTCAACCCAATTACACTAAAATATCCAACAAGGAATACAAGATAAAGGTTGCCACAATGGAAGCATTTAAGGATGTTGTGTATAAAATGAGGGACCTGGCCGAAAGAACTTACCATCTTGAAGCTTCTGCGAAGACGATAATTACTTCTTCTTTCAACGAGGCTATTAAATGGCTAGATGCAAACAAGAATTCTGAAATTCACCAGT
The DNA here is from genome assembly GCA_003724115.2 of Anethum foeniculum. Classification (NCBI taxonomy): domain Eukaryota; kingdom Viridiplantae; phylum Streptophyta; class Magnoliopsida; order Apiales; family Apiaceae; genus Anethum; species Anethum foeniculum. Next base: position 298 of record PHNY01239842.1, read on the forward strand.
ACGCGTACAAAAGGCAGCAATTTGAAGCAATTTGCAATCGATTGATACCTGGCATTACAGGCATTACAATTGAGGAAGTCGAATGATCTCCATGTTAATTAACAAGATTCAAAATGTTCATTGTATCTGGAATCTGTATTTTCAAGACTTTCATCTCTTTTTGGTAAACTGCAGTAACAGATTCCATCATCCCATGTACTATATACCCCTACTGCAAGCATATCAGACCATCAGTATTTATTTTTACATTTTTAAGTTGATGAAAATTGGTATTTTTGTTGGATCATACAACATTTTTCTTGCTTACTATATTTTGTTTGTTTGAATCATTCACATAAACAGGCACTTCATCATACAAACTGTGACTTGTTTGAGATAAGTAAATTTCTGGAACACTGACGGTTGATTTATTAAACCAATTGAATCTATTAACTAAATACAGGTTTAATCAAGTGAGGTGGCTTGTTTGACGTCATTGATCTTGCGTATGAACAGCGAAAGATGTGAAATATATAAATGAAATAAAACAAAATTTAATCATAGAATCTACGAAGAAAATCAGAACAAAAATATATACTCCTTCTATTCCACCATTCTAAATCCACATATTTAGCAATCAATAAAAACTTACCTAACTTAATCTCAAGTGTTAACATATTTGAAAAAATATAACATATTTAAGTCTTTATTTACTTTAATAAAAAAATGTGACCAATATTTTTGGGACAGACCTAAAAAAAAATGTGATAAATATAAACAGGACGAGGAGTGAATCAATATAAACAGGACGGAGGAGTGAGTATTAAAATAACTAGCTAGCCGTGACCATGTCAAATAATACCACTACATATCCGTGGTATATTCCTTTGACATGTTATTTTTGTGGAGCTAAATTGGTTGATATTTCAAAATTCACAGATAAATCACTAGTAAATCGTTTAAAAATATTTGACTGCTTTAATAAACTATTGATGAAATAATCAAATTTTCAAACATCTTTCAAACATCTTTCGATAAATCATAAATTGGTACTTCAATTAATTTGTTCCCATTTCCTAAATCTGTAAACATGCTGTATGGAGATTTAACTAATATGGAGATGTATGGAGCGTATTTAATTTACTGATTTTCTAGCATCATTTTAGACATGGTTCGTAGTGTTTTATATTGATTAAAAATTTCTCAAGTGACGTTCTGTTTGATTGAAAATTAGGTTTTTACTATCTTTGTAGTTATTTGTTGTGATCCTTTGTTCAACTCATACAAACCAACATTGACATAAATCCTCCAGTTTAGAGATAATTTCTCGGGAAAGATTATGTTGGAAAATGTGGTGATGGCATGATGATGGTTACTTATCAAATCGAAAACGAAAGAATATATTTTTCAATCACATTATAAGTCTTTAACTGTATCTGGTGAGACTTAAATTTTGTTTTTGGGGAAGAAATCCAACTCTGATTTTTTTCCAGTGTCATACAGTTCTTCTAATAAGTAACCATCAGCCTTATAATTACAAGCGGATGTTAAGTAACCAATTGCTCTAAAACCTTAAATACCAATACTAACAACAAATATTTAAATTAAATAAATGGGGGTGGGAGGAACCTGACTCTCATACCATGTTAAGTAACCAATTGCTCTAAAACCTTAAAGTGATAGAGGAAAGCCTCAACAATATATTATTTAACAGCGGACGTCATAGATCAGCCTTATATTCACTTAAATTAGCCTGTATCGGATTTTTTAAGTGCAGCAACTAGAAGCAACAATTCAGCAGAAATATGAAGAATTTGGTGTCAATGCTTAACTAGCAACTAGAAGCAACAATTCAGCAGAAATATGAAGAACTCGGTGTCAATGCTTAGTTAAGTTAAATTCTCATCGGTAATTTCTCACAGTTCCTCAAGTTATGTGCTTGTACACTTTAGCTCATGACTGAGCCATAGTAGTAGAGGCAGACTCATAGTCACTGCAATTGTTTTTCTTAGTTGAAGCAGATCTCATAGTCCGTGTTTGGAAAAAGCTCAACTACCCTTAGGTTTAGTAGTTGTTCTGCAGATCAAACACCCTCGTCTAGTCCTCTTTTCATCATTGTTTTAGTGTTATGTCCTGCATCAAAAAGTCTAGATAATGCTATGCCGGCATGCTAACTTCTTCTAATGGTTATGAGAAATTACTGGTTTTATATGCATGCTTTGTATTAAAATATCACATGTAGGAATGGTCAGACCCCTGACCTGGTTGTCTTATACAAATTATTTAAAATAACTTGGAGAAGCTATATAGTTTACTGAAGCATTTGTTGTTTTATGCTACCAGGGTTAATACCTGGTTGTTGATGTGTTTTGAAAATGACCCTGGCTGTTGATGTATATTGAAAAATTAGATGAAGATATCTGGGAAGCCTGAATTGTTATAATCTTTTGTATATAATTTTGTTGGTCAATAGGGTTATATTCATACTAATTAAATTTTATAACTTGACCATATGGAAACTAAAGAATTTTGTTTACAACTTTGACTAATTTTATGCCATATTTATAACGGCAATGTATGTATTGATTATTATTATTATTATTATTATTATTATTATTATTATTATTATTATTATTGTTGTTATGGTTACCATTATTATTATTTATTTTATTATATTTATTATTATTCATTATACCTTTTTCTAATTCTTTTATAGGTATATAACGAAAGTTTTGGTGCTATTATAAGATGGCTAGAAGAATAATTTTATATTTTAAGTCGACTTTAATTTTGATATGTGTTTAAAACTATAGTCTTTTATCAATTTTGTTAATTAATTTTGCTATAGATAGAATAAGTACATGTATAGAACTGTCTTCATGATATATATGTATATATATAAGTGTTAAGTTTATTTATTAATATGGGATTTGGTAAGGAAACTAGACCAGACTTGTATACATTTGTGTTGTTTCGTGTCAATATTAAGAGTCAAACTAATTTTGTTTTCCTACTCATGCTTTAGGACAGTTTTGTTTGGGTCTAACCAAAGGGGAGTTTCTATTTTGTAAATTACTATTTTGTTAATAAAATTTATTTTTAAATTTCCCTTAAACTTCTCTCATATAATTAATAAATTTTTATAAGTTGTTTGGGCTGACGGACCGCTTTACTTCTGTTTGGTGATTTGGAGCACGATTGGGAGATTTTTCAACGAGGTGTTATCTTTCAGACTTTAAAATTTTATTATCTAAGTGTCCGGAGGCAACATGCGTATCTTCGGTTAGATGATAAACTTTCTTAATGAAAAAAACTCTATTCTCCTAGTATCTTTTCGGTTAGATGATAAATTTCTTCGATGAAAGAAACTCTATTCTCCTAATATTATATTCGGAGGCTATTCATGAACGAATAAGTCATTCTTGACAAAAAAAAATGAAATTTAAATTATTTAATCACTAACTAAAATAATTGAAGTTTTACATTTTTTACGTTTTTCACGTAACAATCAAATAATTGAAGTTTTACGTTTTTAATCACTAACAATCAAATACAACTTATTTTTACGTTTTTTTAATAAGAATAATTGAAGCTTTACATTGAGGTTGTATATGATTGCAAAGCCATATTTTTGATTTATTTTAAAAAAATAATAATTTTTGTAAAATAAAAATAAAAAACCTATTTTTCAATAAACCTCCTTTTTTTTTTTTTTAGATGAGTTAGAACTCGAACTTCAATCACCTATACATGAAATATTGGGTTCTGACTCGATTACATGCTGCATCAAAAAACTCCCTCTATCCTTTTTCAAGTTGCATATATACTTATCCTACGTAAAAATATATGAATACCAAGAATACACGGTAATGTTAATTAAGTTTTATAAGTACTGACGTCTATTCTTGTTATAATAAGTTAGTATTGACGTCTTTTACGTACAATTACATATAATGTTTTTCTATAGGGTTTAAATAATGTTAAGTCAAACAGAAATTTGAATGGCAGGGAACATGTTGTTTATAGATGATTTCAGAACACGCTAAGTACACAAATCTTGATTTTTACAGCAAATTTATAGTGATCAGTGATTTTAATGGCAGCGAGATTTTTGTCACTAGCATGCATTCGGCAAAAAAATTATGGAGATTTATCTCCTACTCCACATTATCCATCAATGCCGAAAGGTGTTACACCTGAACATGAAAAGTTGCTTCGAGGATCAGAGTCTGTTGCTTTGTTTTCGGTTATCGGAATGACTTGCTCTGCCTGCGCTGCCTCTATCGAGAAGGCGGTGAAACGCCTTCCCGGTATTAAAGATGCAGCTGTTGATGTGCTTAATCATCGTGCTCAAGTCTTGTTTTATCCTTCCCTGGTTGATGTAAGTGTTGTTTTCTTGAACTTGTCATATTTTTGTGCGATTTAAATTGTTTTGACAATTAGTGTGGTATGTCATGGTGAGCAGGAGGATACGATCCGTGAGACTATTGAAGATGCTGGATTCAGTGCCAGATTGATGGAAGAAGAGAGTAGCGATAAATCAACTAAAGTATGTCGTGTCCTGATCAAGGGAATGACATGCAGTTCTTGTTCCACTACTGTGGAATCTGCTTTACAGGCTCTGCCTGGCATACACAAAGCCCAAGTAGCCTTAGCAACTGAAGAAGCTCAAGTTCGATATGATTCAAAGATTGTGACTCAAGATAAAATATTGGAGGCAATTGAAGACACTGGATTTGAAGCCATACTAGTTAGTTCAGGAGAAGATCATAGCAGAATTGAACTGAAAGTTGATGGAATAGAAACTGATAAATGTACGAGAATCATTGAAAATTCACTTAGAGCACTACCAGGAGTTGAAGATATTGGTATTGATCTTGAGCTCAAAAAGTTTTCTGTTTCTTACAATGCAAGTATGACAGGGCCTAGAAATTTCATTCAAGTCATTCAGTCAACTGGATCAGGTCGGTACAAGGCATATATATATCCAGAAGGAGAAGGGGGAGGAGGAAGAGATGCTCACAAGCGACAGGAAATTAAACAATATTTTAGATATTTCCTATGGAGTTTAATTTTTACAATTCCAATATTCTTATCATCCATGGTTTTCATATATATACCTGGAATTAAGCATGTATTAAACAGGAAAGTTGTCAATATGTTAGAGCTTGGTGGGCTACTGAGGTGGATACTGGCTACTCCAGTTCAGTTCATTATTGGCAGGCGATTCTACACTGGCTCCTATAAAGCATTAAGGCATGGCTCTGCAAACATGGATGTTTTGATTGCACTAGGAACAAATGCAGCATACTTTTATTCTGTTTACATGGTTTTGAGAGCTGCTACCTCTCCACATTTTGAGGCAACAGATTTCTTCGAGACGAGCTCAATGCTTATTTCATTTATTCTCCTTGGAAAATATTTGGAGATTTTGGCCAAGGGAAAGACTTCTGAGGCCATTTCCAAACTTATGAACTTGGCTCCACATACGGCAACACTGTTAACCTTAGACGGTGAAGGAAATGTAAAGAATGAGGAAGAAATAGACAGCAGATTAATCCAACGGAATGACATGATTAAGATCCTTCCTGGTGCAAAAGTAGCTTCAGATGGTATTGTTGTTTGGGGACAAAGCCATGTGAATGAGAGTATGATTACAGGAGAAGCTCGTCCAGTGGCCAAGAGACAGGGTGACACGGTTATTGGAGGCACTGTGAATGAGAATGGGGTGCTACATATTAGGGCAACACATGTTGGTTCAGAGAGTGCTCTTTCGCAAATTGTTAGGCTTGTTGAGTCAGCACAGATGGCCAAAGCTCCGGTACAAAAACTTGCTGATCGCATCTCCAAATATTTTGTGCCTATGGTAAAAACTTTGTGATGCTTTCTAATATAAAGATATAGAGTACGCCATACACTTCAATTCAGGTTTCATACTATTGTTAACAAATCTTGATTTCTCCAGGTTATCGCTCTCTCTGTTATCACTTGGCTCTCTTGGTTTTTAGCTGGCAAATTTAACAGCTATCCAAAATCTTGGATTCCATCCTCGATGGATAGCTTCCAGCTTGCGCTCCAGTTTGGCATTTCTGTCATGGTTATAGCATGTCCGTGTGCTCTTGGTTTGGCAACCCCAACAGCTGTGATGGTTGGTACAGGGGTTGGTGCCACTCAAGGTATTCTGATCAAAGGCGGCCAGGCCCTAGAGAGTGCCCATAAGGTCAGACTCCACCAACATTTGAACTTTTAAAAGTTAAGACTTAGTCACAAATTATTCAAAAGATACCTGAAACTTAATTCTCATCATCATATAGGTGAACTGTATTGTCTTTGACAAGACTGGGACTCTCACAATGGGCAAGCCACTGGTAGTTAACACAAAACTTCTTAGAAATATGGTACTCGGAGAATTTTACGAGTTGATCGCAGCAGCTGAGGTAAATTCTTGGTTTTTAGAGCTTAAATTTTTGTGCCTTTGGCCCAAGAATTCCTATTTACTAGAATTAATTTATTCTACAACAGACTTGGAGTCACTAAATTAAACTGCATTAGGTCTGTCAAATGGATGTCCTCTGTTGAACAGCTTTTAAGCATATGACTCGTCTTAGCGATTATGTTCTTATATATTTCATAGGTACTGCTGTGATGAACTTGTATCAGGTAAACAGTGAGCACCCTTTGGCGAAGGCGATTGTAGAATATGCTAAGAAATTTAAAGAGGATGGGGAAAATCCTATCTGGCCAGAAGCTCGAGACTTTGAATCTATTACTGGACATGGTGTGAAAGCCATAGTTCGTAATAAAGAGATAATTGTGGGAAATAAAAGTCTGATGTTGGATCTCAACATTAGTATACCAGCTGAAGTTGAGGAAATGCTTGCAGAAGCTGAAGAAATGGCTCAAACTGGGATTCTTGTATCTATAGAGAGAAAGTTGGCTGGAGTTGTTGCCATATCTGATCCATTAAAGCCCAGTGCTCGTGAAGTCGTAACTATTCTCAAATCTATGAATGTCAAGAGTATTATGGTGACCGGTGATAACTGGGGAACTGCCAGGTCCATAGCGAAGGAAGCTGGGATCGACACAGTCATTGCAGAAGCTAAACCAGAGTATAAAGCTGACAAAGTGAAGGAATTACAGGTAATAAAAACTTGAAATGTTGAGGTTTCGTTTGTGAGGCTATATTTTAGAGCGTGCGTGCCTTTTATGACTGATACAACAGTAATGTGGATACCTTGATGCAGGCTTCAGGTTATACTGTGGCAATGGTGGGAGATGGAATTAATGACTCACCAGCCCTCGTGGCTGCTGATGTCGGAATGGCAATTGGCGCTGGTACAGACATTGCCATCGAGGCAGCTGACATAGTTCTTATGAAAAGCAACCTGGAGGATGTGATTACTGCCATTGATCTTTCGAGGAAAACCTTTACTAGAATCCGACTGAACTACATATGGGCCTTGGGTTATAATATCCTAGGAATTCCTATTGCTGCTGGTGTACTTTTCCCGTCTACTGGATTTCGCTTGCCACCCTGGATAGCTGGAGCTGCAATGGCAGCATCATCAGTCAGTGTGGTTTGTTGCTCTCTTCTGTTGCGGTACTATAGAAGACCCAAGAAGTTGAATTCACTTGATATTGGAGGGATAACTGTTGAATGATACAAGTTGACATTATGCCTTTGTGCATACATAAGTGGAACTTTTGTCTCATTGCTGTTAAGTTTTAAGGTTGTGATATAAGTTGATTTTAAGCTTTTGTCTGTATAGGTGGAACTCTTGTGATTATGTTTAGTTCATACGCTAATAAGGGTCCCTAAGTTAAGAAACAAAGATTTCATCTTTCATACTTGTTCTCTGCAAATCAGCCATTGTTCACTGATACCAAATGCACCTAAGCAACTAGATGCATTTCCAATCTCAGGTGCAACTAAAGACATGATTTCCAGAGTACCAAGTCAAGATCAATTAAAAACACAGAAAAAAGAAAAAATGAGCTCTTTGTTACATCTTTTCAACTAATAATTAATAATTTATCCTGTATCTGTTTATCTTATAGATGGGAACAGGAGGTTACAATTTAGAACAGAACAAAGTCGATGAACTCGAGTCCTGCAGCAGCAGCCAACATCAAAACAACTAAGTGTAGCATTCAGTGGTATGCTATTTCCTCCGATGTGTGTTAATTAACACCACTGTTACTGGAGTCCAGAGCAAGATGCATACCGCCAACATACATCAAATATGTGACATGTTCTACTTCTCTTCTTAACCTAAACAAACTACCTTAGCAACGTCCTAATATAGTTGCCACATTTCTCCCAATCTCATCTTTTGTTTCTGCACAAACAGGAACATCTCCTATGTACATGTCAAAGAAAGCCCCTGGACATTAGATAAATGTCATTTCAGGATTTGAACATTTTTTCAAAATATTATATACGGATCAGCTTCCAATAGAAAATTTTTAAGCCATAAGTGTATATAATTTAGCAAGCCACAGTGGTTCCTATCTATACTCGGAGAAGAAAAATGTAATATGGGTAAAGTAGTAGAAGGTATAAATTTTGAAAGACTTACTACACAAATCCCTGCTATGAACTGCTCCAATATGATGGCCTCCAACTGCATATATTTATATGTATCGTAAATCGTATGAAGGTATTTCCCCCTAGAAAATATATAACTGAAATGGACCAGGTTGGTTCATCTTATTAACTAGTTGACCACGGACATTAGCCGAAATTTGCTACAGTTTATTTTCAATTTATCAGAAAAAAACAAGAATAAAAAAAACATTAGCCAGAACTTGCATGAAACTTTAATGGACACAAGGCAAATGAGACAGCATTTGCACTGTAAATTTAATGGAGATAGCAAAGAGAGCCACCTGATATGAGAAACTTACTTTCCGTAATTAAATGACCATCCACTGTTCTCCTAACGTATATGGTTGTTCCCTGGAAAGTGTTTTTTTAACGAAGTAAGATACCCTTCTACCTAGCACAAAAGGGAGATATTAACAAGAACTACGACGTGCATCAACCTTACCGCACGTATAGGAGCATCTTGTGAGAATAGAGAACCAAATCTTCTTAGGCAATCTAAATCAGTGTTGGGGTTTGTCTAAAAATCCATCAAAATATTTTCAGGAGTAGGCAACCATAATTCTACAAATTTAGTAATAAATTGCATAAGCAGATGCTTAACCTTTATCAATCGAGCTCGAAGGGATTTTTCAAAAGCACTGCAAGAAACACAACAAGAATAGAGATTGTAAGATCCTACTTTCTACCAGCTAGCTACAACAACCAAATAATTGAAGTTAGCATCTCCTACTCGAATAAGGCAAACGAGTAAAAAATGGATCTCTTCTGGTATAATATTTGAACTTTTCCTATCGTTCTCATTTCAAGTACTTTATTTGGGTCGAGGCTTTTGAAGCAACTGCTTTACTTATGTAAAGTTTTAATACTATACACGACATAGACAATAACAAGAAACACATAGATCGACACTGGCACTAAATTATTTCGACCTTCTTTACAATATCTACACATACAACCAGTGGGAGAGGGAGGATTTTCATTTAGTGGACTCCAAAAAAATATAAGATCAGTGAAAAAGAAGGCAAAAAGAATAACAGGTAGTACTGACAGTTGCTTGATGAGTCTATTTTGCACTATGGTTAAAAACAGAAATTATTGAAATCCTGTATGGAGAAAGAAAGTTTCACTTACTTTTTAACTGTACTAACTTTAATCCCATTGACTCTAACCACAAGTCTTACTGTCATGCTAATATCCTCCCTGTAGCAACCACATATAAAATTGATGAGAAGAATGCAAAGCAGCATTGTTTTTAGTTGAAAATTAATGCAAATGAGAAAAACATTCAGTTCACATTACAGTTAGCAATGAGATTTATACCAGTCCATGTTACATCCACACACACCATATTCCACTTTCTTTCTTTCAAAAAACCAGCCATGCCAAAAGATTTAAAGGAAAGGTCCTTGGCAAGATTAATCAGTATCTTTATTAATTCACCTCAAACCAGATACTATACTTTACTAAATTCACTTCACTGAAAATTATGATATCAGATGATAGAGAATTATTAAATAAGATTAACCATTTTTAACGCGCAGATCTGAAATTAACAATAATACAACAGAAAGTGTTTCATTACTGGATGTTCTCTATGGTTTTCAAATATTGAGACTCTTACTCTTGTAGTCCTGTGTACTAAATATGTAAAAATATACAATCATTCAAGAAAATATCACAGTAACAGTATTATATACTAAAGATAAGATATCCTAGAGTACCAATATTCAGTAATGAAGAACACACTTCTTAATACCTGAGAAGATCTTGATAGAAACTATGACGCTTATTTAATTCGTCATTTGTAATAGAAGAGTACTTTGAACCCAATTTCTCACATACACCACAAGGATGAACATCTATTAATAGAAGGAGAAAATGGTTAGTCTGTTAAAAACACTCTAGTTCTGATACATAATGGAAGAATCAACCAATTAACTACTTACAGAAACCAAATGCATAGACCTTCAAAGACTTGATCTTAATTATTCTCATCGTTCTTGATCCAGTTCCAACAAGAACCTTTAGTGCAATAAAGAATTAAATAAGGGTTGGAAGATATTTTGGTTTCATAGCAGGGGTACATGGTTAATTGTTACACGTGTCAAATAATAACTGTCACATTCTTGCGTATTTTCTTTGTCTTTTGGCAGAATGAGGTTCGTTTTTGACTTGCTACTGAGGCTCATACATTTAGATAATATCATAATAGTATAGTTTTTTGTTGGTGAAGCAGCTTTCTGCTTTCAGATCAAGATGCTAGAATATGGAAATGAAATCATAAAAGACCACACAAAATTTTAATAATAACCTCTGAAAGCCTGGAAGAATTGGTCCCTTGAGCTAAATTGTTGTCCAATATAGTTGGGAACTCAATGCCAGTACTTGGCTCAACTCTCTGTCTTGAACCATTCAATTTCCCGGTGAAACAAAGATCGTCGCATCCCTGATGCTCAACTGTGCAGGGACTCTGATCTCTGCAACTCTGCATAGGTGCACTTTCCTTTTCCATTTGAAGAGATAACATATTTTCTGATTTAATGGACACTTTGTCTAATGATGGTACTAAAGCTGCAGCTAATGAGAGCACAGAAATTGACTGAAGCTGTCCCGGTTCTTCGTACAGTTTTGCTAGACTGGAATTCGTAAACTTGTAAAGCACAGGGACAAAAGTTTTTCCTGTTAATCTGAAAGTGCGGCCCAATATCGAGATATTATGTCTTGCAGAGGCGATGTAATATGCCCGTATATAGGATTTACAGCTTCTTGTATTTGAACGAAGAGGTTTGCCTAGAGAGTGGAGATTACTATTGATATTTGACCTGTCCGCAAAGCACAATAGCAAAGCACCAGTATACATTGACATACAGTTAAAAGCATCTTGAATAGCCATACTTCCAGACATGTAAAATTATCTCGAATGGTGAAGTGAATTATCGACAAATGAACTAATATGGAACAATAAATACGGATGTACTAGTGATTCTGGCGGACACACAGAAGATGACCACCTATTAAGATCCATGACCACCTGTTCCAGTAGATCGGTCATAAGACAAGAAAATGCCATGAATATACAAAATGGTTTGAAATTGACTTGAAAGGCTTCGACTATAACATTATTAAAGGAAAACATGGTCATTAAAGAGGATTCACAGGGTCACACCTTTACTTAGGTTGTCCCCTAATCCCTACTGTACATATTAACAATAATAATTCAAGATTGTGATTATTTGCTGGAATAAAAGTGTAAAACTGAACCACAAGATTGTGATTATTTGCTGGAATAAAAGTGTAAAACTGAACCATAACATCAAGAATCAATCCAAACCCATAGAATAACATAATTGTATTCTCATAGTCAGAGCCTATGTTACTCGGACTCTTCGTTTTACCTTGAGTACCCGTGTCGGACACTCGACACTCGGACATGAACACTCGGAATTGGACACTTATTTTAAGTCAAAAACATGTACATTTTTCAAAATGTTGTCGAGTCTGACACTTGGACATGTATCCATGTCGGACACTTATACCCGAGTCCATGTAACATACGTCAGAGCACATTGCATTTCAGAGAAGCATAACGCAAACCCAAAATGTTATTCCTAGAATACACCTAATGGTGTACAGCTGGATGATAAAAAAAGTTTGAAACTTTTGGCACCAGCATATGAAGGTTGAAAGCTAAATTCCATCCATCATAATCATAAAAAAATATTAGGAGCACAGAAAAAGAAATTAGGGGCAAATTTTTTTGATTCCCTTGGGGCTTGTAATTTTTCAGGGCCACACACACACATGCAAAAAACAAAGGAATGGAGACTAACCTGAAAAAGATGGAATCTGTAATGCAGAGATCAATGGCATTTGGATAATGATGAAGGGTTTCTCATAAATCAGGGTTTGATCTTGAAGAAAGATTTTAGAACAACCTGTTCCAGCTGAAAAAGCAAAACCCCAAGACCTATCAAACTTTCTTTATATGTAGTATGTATTTTGGGTAGAGATCAAACTTACTTGTGTTTATATACAGGAGTTCATTCCTAAATTTGATTGTGTGCAAGTTTTGTTATGTGCATGTTAATCACGTCAAGAATATTACTGGTTATAAACTAACTTGTGTCTAGCTGCCAACATCATCAGACATCAGTTTATGCTTAGGCATGTGTTTGTCCCTTTCGGTTCAGATGGGAACACCATAAGATTAGTAGATTCGTGAAGATCATAAAAAATGTAACATCAGTTTTTCTAGTTCTTTACAATATTATATATTACATAAAATTTTTAAACAATCTAAGATTATTTACTATTTTTCATATATCTAACACTTTTGCAATATCTGAATCGCATATCAAAACATGCTTAACACTACTCTCTCCGTCCCAATAGGTTGTCAACGTGCACTGTTTGCACACATTTTGAGACTCCTATAAAGTGTAGTTTTATAACTTTTTTTAATTTTTTTTTTTAAAAAAAAAATTTAAAAAAAGTTATAAAACTAAACTTTAAATGAGCATTAAAAAGCTAAAGTAGAGAATTCAATGAAACAGAGGGAGTATATAAATACACCAAAAAGACAAGATACCATATTTAGGGAACTTCCGGCAACTTGGTAACTTGTGGATTACATTGTTGCATTTGAGTATTTCAATTCAAATTCAAATTGGATATTGAAAAATACTGCGGATTTGATCAAATCTTCGCAACTTTATTGAAAATGAGCGGTATCCTGAGTCTATTAAACAAAACTATGCTGACAATAGACTAATTTAATATGCTTGATTAGTATTTGCTGGTAACATTATATATATACTAGTGATCAATGTTTTTTCTCGTATAAGTTGTAGATGTTTGATTAAGAGAGAAGGGGACATACTTGTTGAGCTCAATAGTTTTGTACAACAGAAATATGTTGTCATTTTCTCCACGAACAAGCAAACACCTCCTACTCAATCCGCCTATAAAAGACAAATATTATCTAGATTGGATAAACCGTGAAGCAACAGAACACCTAAATTGAGTGTGATGAAAGCTATTACAAGAGATGCTTTCCTGATGTAGTTTGTAATTCTCCTCCTAATTATCATTGTACTACATGTGATTATTTCACAAAACTAGCTAACATAAATCAATTTCATCACAAAATCTTTACCGAAGCTCTCCTACAGCTTTCATAATATACCCCGATCAAACACACCAACACTTTAAATTCCCGTAAACAGAGCGAGGGCGAACATAAACCTCTCTACCTAAATTCAATTTCAATTTCAATTTCAATAATCAAAGCCCACACTTACAAATACAAACTAATCAAACAATCCGATCAAATCAAACTAATCAAGCAATAAAATTCATCCGATCAAATCAAACTAAGCGCACCTAGTTATCAAATTTGCACAACAACTCAACCACGAAGCATTCAACGATATAGAATTTGTATGCATATAAATACATAAATCACATACATAATCCTAATTCACGACATTCGATATAGAATTTGTATGTATATAAATACACAAACCACATACATAACCCTAATTAACGAATAGTACATGATTAAAAACATACATAATTCAAATTCAAGCACAAGCACACGGATTATCAACGACAACTACACGATCATCATCACCGCCGCTTCGAAACACCAAATAACCAACAGAAAGCCCTAAAACAATCGCAACAAACACTCCGCCATTAAACGACATAATCGCAAGCATCAACATGTATCCGACCGCCGAATTGACTCCAAACATCGCCGCTCCGGCGATTTTCGCAATTCCTCCGCCGCCGCCGATTTTTTCGGAGATCAACGGAACGTTAAGATCGGATCGCGGCGGCGGGGACGACGCGATCAGCTTGAGCTTGATTCTCCGATCCTCCATGTATTGATAGAAAACAGAGATTAGAAAGCAAGCGAATAGAGAGAGTGCGTAGGATGTAATTGAATTCGTCTTCCACGAATCGAAGAGGATCGTCACGTTTGTTCCCCAGTAGAACGTCATGTGCATCATTTTTGCTGAGAGATATGAGAGAGAGAGAGAGGAGAGATTCAGAGAGATAAAAAGGAGAGAGATTTTTAGAGAGAGATAGGAGAGATTGAGAGAGAGAGAGAGAGATTGGGGATAGTGGCGAGGAGAATGTGAGTGCTAGAGAAGGTGAGAAAGGGAGTCGGAGAGAGATACAAGAGGATTTGTATGTATAGGTTGAAAGGTACGTTGAAGGTAGGAACTTGTACTCCTATTGGTAATATCCAGTACACTTGTACAATGCTATTTGCTCTCTTTGTACTGCTCTGCTATTGGTTTTTAAAAATCACCCATCAAATTCTTTAGGTTCGGAACCGTACACTCGACATGCATTTTAAGACTCTTATAAAATATAGTTCCATAATTTATTTTCAAAATTTTCTTTTTCTAAATAAAAGTTAAACAATTATATTTTTTTACAGAAAAAAAAATTTTCAAATTTTTTTATAAAACTATACTTTTTATAAGCCTTAAAATGCGTGCCAAGCCCTCCCTTCCCAACGTAAACAACCTGCTGGGATGGAGGAAATATATTATTAATTTTCTTTAATGTTAATATAAAAATCATCTTAAAAAGTTATTTTCTTATTACTAAGAATCATTGAAAAGATTATAAAAAAAAGTAGATACATGGCAAGCGTGATTTTAGGCCATTATGAGTCTGTTAAAGTAAAACCCCACTAATCACTTGTAAAATTCAAATTTTATATTAGATAACTAATTGATAATTATATTCTTATCTATATCTATACTATATTATAATAGACAAAACATTAAAAGTTTGGTCGGTACCTGTTTTTGGTGCAAAGTGATTTTACCTAATTATCCTTACTAATATATTTTTATTAAAGGTAATATTCATAAAAAAATATATATACAGTATATAAAAATATCACATGCAGTACATCTTTCAATCAAAAATTTGACATTTTCAATTTTTCTTAACCAAAACAATCAAAACACGTTAATCAGTTACCTTTTTCAGATACTAATTACCTTTTTCAACAAAAACATGTTACATTTTTCTATTTTTTCCATCTAAACATTTTCTTTTCCAAAGCTATCACGGACAAATGAAATATTTCGTTTTTCAAATATATCACGGGCAATCAAAACATCTCATTTTTTAAGGGCAACTAAAATATCTCTATTTTTTAAAAATATCTTGGGAAAGTATATTTAATAAAGTAGAATAATAATAATAATAATAATAATAATAATAATAATAATAATAATAATAGTGAGAATTATTATTAATAACTAATCGGTTACCTTTCTCATATCACGGGCAACTAAAATATCTCTATTTTCCAAAAATATAACAGTTAACTAAAAATCTCACATTTCGAAAAATACACGGACAAGTCTATTTAATAAATAATAATAATAATAATAATAACAATAACAATAATAATAATAATATAATTATTAATAACCTAACCGATTACCATTTTTAGCTGAAATACATTATATTTTTTATTTTTTCTAACCAACCCTTTACTTTTCCCAACATGTTATGGGCAACTCTATTTTAATAAAATAAAATGTTATAGTTATAATTATTAATAACCAATCGATTATCCGTTTCAACTAAGGCGCACTATAAATTCAAATAAAATTCAAGATATAATATTAAAATTTTAATTCAAATTAAATTAAAAAAATTATATAATATTAAATAAAATTTGTGCATCGCACGGGTTTTAAGCATCATTTTAATTAAATAAAAAACATCATTTTTACCTTTTTTACCTGATTACCCTTACTTATATATTTTTAAAAATATAATTTTCATAATAAATTTTTTATACACTGTATACAAATATGACATGCAGTTACCTTTTTCAATCAAAACATGTTACCTTTTCTATTTTTCTTAACTAAAACATATCTATTTCCAGAAAAAATAATGGATAATCAAAACAAGTTATCTTTTCTATTTTTATCAAATAAAACACATCGTTTTTACCTTTTTTATTTTTTCTAACCAAGTTCCACATATTTTCCAAAAATAATATAGACGATTCTATTTAATTAAATATAATAATATTATAATTATTAGTAACCAATCAATTACCTTTTT
>PHNY01239842.1:17014-28116 GCA_003724115.2 Anethum foeniculum
GCACAATCAATTTAATTAAAGTTAAATTAAAAAGTCATATAATATTGAAAAGAAAGTCCGTGCATCGCACGAGTTCTAAGCTAGTATAATATAATATACATATGAGAGATCTTATCCAAATATTTGGTCATGTACTACCAAAGTAATAAGGACCGTTAGATCTTGAATTAAATAGATGATAGTCGTTGGATCTAAAATAAGGGAATATTCTATTTTCATAATTTAAACCACAACTAAGTAGGTTTTATAAATTGAATAGGTTAGTTAATTATGTATCCTAAATCGAACAGGGAATATTTTATTTTCATAATATAAACCAAAACTAAGTAGGTCTTCTAAATTGAATAGGTTAGTTAAGTATGTATCCTAAATCGAATAGATTACTTAATACAAAATTCATAACTATTTATTATATTATCCTTATTATATCCTTATAATATAATATGCATAAGAGTGATCATATCCAAATATTTGGTCATGTACTACCAATGTAATAATGACCATCAGATCTTGAATTAAATAGATGATAGTCGTTGGATCTAAAATAAGGGAATATTCTATTTTTATAATCTAAACCAAAACTAAAACTAAGTAGGTCTTCTAAATCGAATAGATTAGGTATCCTAAATTGAGTAGAGTACTTAATACAAAATTCATAACTTTTTATTCTCTTCAGTTTCCAGAAAATTTTACGTAAATAATACTTTTTAAATCATCACCAAATTAAAGAATATTTCGTGAGATTCGTGTAGGTTATAAAATCGTCAAAATCTGATTTCTAGAACTCAAAAATAGTATCAAAATAAATTAAACGACACATTATTCTTTTACATAGTTCGTGTTCTAATGATTTCTATGAAATATTATAATGTTCTGAATTTTTAAATATATTATCACAATTATCAAAAAAAAATACACAAATAAAGAGAACTGTACAACCCGTGCATTGCACGGGCAATAAGCTAGTATAACATAATATGCATAAGAGGGATATTATCCAAATATTTAGTCCTGTACTACCAATGTAATAAGGACCGTTAGATCATTAATTAAATAAATGATAGCCGTTGGATATGAAATAAAGAAATATTCTATCTTCATAATCTAAACCAAAACTAAGTAGGTCTTCTAAATTGAATAGATTAGTTAAGTAGGTATCCTAAATTGAATAGACTACTTAATACAAAATTCGTAATTATATTTTCCACTTAAGTTTCTAGAAAATTTTATGTAAATAATACATTTTAAATCATCACTTATTAAAAAATATTTCCTGAGCTTCGTGTGGATTGTAAAATTGTCAAAATCTGATTTTTAGAACTCAAAGATATAGTCAAAATAAATTAGACGATATATGATTCTTTTATATAGTTCGTGTTCTTACGATTTTACATGAAATATTAAAATGTTCTTTTTAAATATATTATTATAATTATAAAAAAATACACGAATAAAAGAAACCATACAACCCTGCAGTGCACGGGCAATAAGATAGTAATTGTAAGGAAAATACTAAGTACCCGAATTGGTATCTAATTTTTTTCTTAAATGCTTGTAATTAGACGAGACCCACATGCATACATATGCACGCTCAAATTAAATCATGCCAAATGTCGTACCATGTCATTTGGTAAAAAATTCGGGAATCAATTCAGGGCATCTAACACTCTACTATTCGTAATAGATGTATTTTGCTGGTGTTCTAAATTTTTAAAATTTACAATTGCTTAATTGTTGCCATTGAGTATGTATATTTATTATTTGACAACATCAAGAAGAAATTGAGTTCTTTTCTACTGATTGTCTTAATTTCTTATGTTGAATTTAGAGTATCATGTATATTCGAAAGGGATTGCTGTCACTCTTACGAGATTTGTCTGAGGTTGAACTATTGAAGCTTTCAGTGTGATTAATCAGACAAGTACCAAGAGATTTAGGTAAGAAAGTTAGTACAAAATAAGAGTGCAGTGGTGATTTTTGTATTTACAAATTTGTCATCATAATTTCGTATTCGAAAATGACTTGATCTCAGAGGACAACCTCAGACTCATTTTTTTCTATTCGGAACCTCCAAACTTATACCAGTGTATGTTTGACTATGATCACAACTCATTTTTTTCCTCTAAAGGCAAACAATGATATACTAATAGTGTATTTTCAAAAATGGTTAACATATTATATATTTGTTTAAAATGAAATTTATAATATACAAAATTATAATAAAATTAAAATTTTAACCTATATTAATGTATATAATAAAAAGATACTTATATAATTAAAAGTTGTTAATATACAATAATGAAGTTGTAATAAATATAGAATTATTAATAATTAATGAGTTTGATGAAACTAATAGAAGCTAATAAATTTAACATTTATTAATATATATTTATGAGGGTAATTCGGTAATTTAAAATGAACAAATTGTCTCAAGTAACCCCATAGTTGCTCTATTATACAGATATAATAGATTTACTAAGTTTTAACACAAGGCCAACACAAAAAATTTTCTCCCTTCGTCCGATCTGTCCTATTAATATTGGTTTTCAATAAAAAAACATGTATTTAACAATCACCTAAAAATTATCAAATTTGACCTTAATTGTTAATGTATTTAAAAACTTAACATATTTAACACTTAATTTACTTTAATAATAAAATGTGACCTATACTTTTGAAACATACGAAAAATGGAAATGTTATTAATATAAATGAAACAGGAGTGTACCATATTTTGCTTTCTAAATTTCAAAACTACGAATTTTCAAATATTCCTTCATGTTTATCCGTTGAAACTATTCTTTTTATTCGAGGTGTACTATCTTAATACATTTTTTTAAATTAATTATACCCACGCTAACACACCCATCTTATTTTCGACAAGATTTAAACTCTCCCCGTTCTCCCTAAACTGCTTCCTTCTATTTTGAGCTTGAAAGGGCACGGGTGAAAATTTAATCAGTCCATTGAATGTATCAATCGTTTTATGTCAATATTAGTTTTCTTAAATTTCTCTCTATATACTCCCTCTGTCCCAATTTATCAGTCTTGTTTGATTTTTTATGGTCAAATTGACTCAACTTTGACCGAAAATTAAATATCAATCTTTCATTACTTAAAAAAACTGAAAAATACATATTAAAGTAGATTACATGTACTTTTTAATAATATAATTTTTGTAATTATTTTCGATTATATACTATATGAAATTTTCAGTCAAAGTTAGGTCAATTTGACCACAAAAAGTCAAACAAGACAGATAAATTGGGATGGAGGGAGTATATAACAATTATTATTATTAATTTCAGACAATATTATGTAAATTATGGAAATTAGTAGCAACCATTGTAAATAATAATAATTAGCTAATTAGTTTGTACTAATAAAAATAAGAGAAATTATCAAAAATACTAAGTTTTCTTGTTTTTTTTTGCGATTTTACTATATTTTGAAAATATTAGCAAAAATACGGTGCAATCAAAATCAACCAGATGTGCAACTAGTTGCACTGAGTTTTTTGGTTGCATTCGAAGTTGATTTTGGTTGCATTCGAGGTTAATTTTGGTTGCATGGGGTCGCAGACCTGCCTAGGTTGCATTGGTTGAATCGAGTTGGAGAAAAACCGTAATTTTGCAAATTTTTTTAAAAAAAATGTATTTTTGCAAATAAAAATTAGAAAAAAATATTTTTGCAATTTTTTAAAAAAGTGATAGTATTTTTGCAAAAATGTTTTTGAGCTTGGATATTTTTCAAAAAAGCCCTAAAAATAAATTATGGACTTCATGTATAAGTGGGCTAAGAAAAGTCAAAATATATTTAACCAGTAATATTATTTTTCTGAAATCTTCGAAGCTCATGTAAGCTCTTCAATACTTCCGTCATGATCGCCACCCTTGCTATAAACTTGTATAATCAAACTACGATTTGAGAGAGATTAGAGAGAGAGAGAAAGAGAGAGAGATCTGAGAAAGAAACATTGAGTTTGTTATGAAATGTTGTAACTAACTTGAAATGAAAAATATAGTAAGAGTACTTCTTATATATATAGGTTTGACTATTCTGTTGAGTAAAGTTTGACTATTATTTAAAAGCCACCAATAGCTTCTTTGGTACGTCTATAAAATTGTTATCCATCTCTTTAGCCTCCCCTTGAACAAAAACAACTTTAGCAGCAACAGCAGCAACATTATCCCCCCCTCACGAATTGGAGACTGACCAGGCAAACGAAGTCCCAATTTGTGAGCAAAATTCCAGTGAAGAACTTTACCAAACCCCTTAGTTAAAATATCTGCAACATTGTCTTTGGTGGAAATCTGAGTAACTGTGAGAAGTCCAGAGCAAATCTTTTCCCGGATGAAATGAACATCAATTTTAATATGTTTTGTTCTGGCATTAAATACAGGATTAGCAGACAAATCAATTGTAGCTTTACTATCACAGAACATGGAAATTGGACCAGGGAGTGAAAGTTGAAAAGATTTTAAAAGATTGACAATCCAGATTACTTCACAGGATGCATCAAAAAGTGCCCGGTATTCAGCCTCAGCAGAACTTTTAGAAGTAACATTTTATTTCTTGGACCTCCAAGAATTAGCCACTGGACCAAGAACTAAATAGTAAGCACCTACAGACCATCTATTATTGGGATCTCCTACCCAATCACTGTCACTGAAAACTTTCAGCTGCAAATCATTAGTAGCTGGAAAGAACATACCATGGCTTTTGGTACATTTGAGATACCTGAGAACTCTTACAGTTGCCTCCATATGTTTAACTCTAGGTGCATGCATATATTGACTAAGTAATTGCACAGAAAAGGAGATATCTAGTCTGCAATTAGTTAAGTAGAGAAGCTTACCCACCTAAGCTCTATAAATAGATGGATCTGTAATCAAAGGTCTAGACTTATCACTGTCAAAAAGTTTAAGATGAGGATCTAAAGGAACAGAAAGCGGCCTATAATCACTTACATCAGCCAAATCCAAAAGATCAGAAATAAATTTCTATTGAGAAACAAAGATACCATTAACATCTCTGCTAACTTCCAAGCCCAAATAGTACTTTATTGCACCCAAATTTTTAATACCAAACTTGGTGTTTAACAATTGCTTAAACTGTTTATAGTAGATGCATCGGTTCCAGCAACAAGAATATTATCTACATAAACCAGTACAATTGTAAAAACTCCATTAAAAGAATTAAAAGTGAACATGGAATAATCAAGTTTAGACTGCACATATCCAATCTCAAGTAAAAAAGTAGTGAGCTTTTTAAACCACTCGTGGGATGCTTGTTTTAAACCATAAAGGATTTAACCAACCTGCACACCGAATTTTGAATACCAGATGTATTGATATAACCTAATAGCAGTTCCATATAAACTTCTTCTTGAAGATTGCCATGGAGAAAAGCATTGTTGACATCAAGTTGCTCAACAAGCCATCCTTTGGCAGCAACAATGGCTAATAAACTTCTAACAGAACCATTTTGACCACAAGGGCAAAAGTGTCATGATAATCCACACCTGTTGTTTGTGTAGAACCCTTAGCCACCAACCTCGCTTTATATCTTTCAATTTCACCATTAGCTTAGCTATTTGACCTTATATACCCATTTGCAACCTATAGCAGTCTTTCTTGTAGGTAAAGTAACCAGATCCCATGTATGGTTCTGTTTAAGAGCTTGTAACTCCTTTTGCATAGCTTCAACTCATAGAGGATTTGCAACAGCTTGAAAATAGTATTTAGGTTCAACAATCTTAGCAGAATTTGCCAAAAAAAGCTGATGTGAATTATCTGTTGGTAAATGAGAAACAAAAGTAGAAAAGTTTGCTTTGGAATTAAGAACATTGAGAGAAGATGGTTTTTGAAGATGTGAAACCTGATAATCATTCCACCACTTGGGTCTGGAGATGACTCTGGTAGACTGTCTAGTAATAAGAGGAGATGAATCTTGTAAAAATGAGGAATCTACAAGATCTACAGCAATATCAGTGGATGGTGTAGTATTACCAATAGGGACAGAAGTAGGAATATCAGTGGAAGGGGTTTCAGAGGTTGATGAAACAGTAGGAATAGGTTCAGGATTAGATTTATCAGTAGAAATAGAGTCAGATTGTGAAGAACATGGAAGAAATATGGAAGAAGAGGTAGGATTTTCAAGACACCAATCTTGAAAATTAAAAAGATGACTGTTATAGTTATGTGAATCAAAAGTAGAAGAATGATATGGAAAAATATGTTCATGAAACACAACACTGTGTGAGTACTAAGATTAAGTAATTTGTATCCTTTCTGATAAAAAGGATAGCCAATAAACACATATTTAATTGCTCTTGGAGCAAATACATCCATGTTATAAACTGAGGCAAAACATAGGCAACCAAATGCCTTTAAAGATGTGTAGTCTGGTAATTGATTATATAACATCTGGAAAGGAGATTTGTAGTGTAAGACTGAAATAGGTTACATGTTTATGATATGTTTATATACTTTGCAGGTAATCCTGACTGAAATCTCAAAGCTCTACTCATTTCCAGCAAGTGTCTATGTTTTCTCTCAACCTTAGCATTTTTCTGAGATGTATATGGACATGAAGTCTGATGAATTACTACAAGACTAGAGAGATAATCAGCAAAAGAATGACTCATATTCACTCCCATTATCAGATCTAATAGCCTTGAGTGATTTTTGAAATTGGGTTTGAACATAAAGAACAAATTTCTGAAAAATGCTAAGAATTTGTTGTTTGTTTGGCATAAAAAACAACCATGTTGCTCTACTATGATCATCCATAATTGTAAGAAAATATTTGCATCTATTATTGGTGGAAACATGATATGGACCCCATATATCCAGATGCAACAAATCAAAAGATTCAGCAGAAACTGTATTACTAGGTTTACGAAATGGGAGTTTACATTGTTTTGAGAGAGGACAAACATGACACTCTCTATTATCAACAGAAGTAATAGTAACAGGTACATATCTCAAAATAGCATCATGAGCATAACCTAACCTTAAATGCCATAGTTTGGAATTATCCATGTAGGAAGTTGTAGCTAAAGCAGAATGACTGATGGATGTAGAAGCTGACCATGCAATTCCGAGAACACTAGTAGCTGACTGATGAGTTGAAGATGAAACAGAAGGAGAAGAAAAGTAATATAACCCTTCAAACATTTTACCAGTAGCTAGCACCTTCTGCTATTTCTTGTCCTGAAATGTACATTTATTTGCCAGAAAAGAAACAACATAAGCATGATCTTGTGTTAACTTTGAAATAGACAAGAGATTGTAGGTAAATTCAGGAACCCAAAGAACATCTCTGAGAGTAATTTGGTGAGTTAACATAAAACATCTCCCATATATTTGACAGAAATGATATGTTGATTTGGAAGTGCAATATGATAAGGATGTGATATCACTTTAAGATTCTGAATTAAACCTTTATTACATCACATGTGGTTTGAAGCTCCAGTATCCACAATCCATAGATTAGAAGAATGTGATAAAGATTGTGAACGAAAACTGTATGCCATACCTGCCATGGAATGAACATGATCTTTTGGAGTAGAACAAACATTTTGCTTATTTCGCATCATCATCATCATCATTTGAGTCATCTGCTTCTGTAACTGTTCAAAAGTAGGGTTCACAGTATTGGAACCTTGAGATTGACCCTGCACTGGAATATTACCAACAACCTGATTCATACAAGGATTTGGATAGCTAACATTCATAGCTTGTGGAATCTGTCTAAAACCAGCAGGTGAACTAGCTGACTGATTCTGTGAACTAATTGACTGATTCTGAAATTTCCCTTTCCCTTACTTCTTAGGTGGGTATCCAATGAGTTTGAAACAATTTTCTTTCAGATGGCCTTCCTTGTGACAATAAGAACATTTCAGATTGGATTTATTCCCAAAATTCTTCTGATTATTCCCTTGCAATGGAGTGATAACACTTGGTGATTTCTGAGAAACATTTTGTGCCTTTGTCGCTGTTCCCAGAAAAGAATTAGAAACATGTTTGCCTTGTTTCTGTTTTTCATCCTGCTTAATGAGTGAAAATGCTTGTGACAAACTTGGTAAATGACTCATCAGTAACACTTGTCCTCTAGCCACTGCAAAACTATCATTCAATCCCCATAAGGAACTGAAGAAGCTGTTTTCTCTATTCCCATTCTTCTTATAGTTTAGCAGAACCACAAGTACAACCACACTTACAAGCATTGATTGATTCTAAGACAGAATACTCAACCTAAAGGTTCTTAAATTTGTGATAATAAATCTCAACAGATTTATCTCCCTATTCTAGAGCATGAATGTCCTTTAGAACTTGATAAACCCTATGTCCATTTACACTAAAGAACTGACCATAAAGTTCCTCCTACATCTCTTGAGTCGATGTTACAAAATCCATTCCATTACTGATTTCATTTGAAACAGTGTGTAATATCCAACTAATCACCATGTCATTAACTCTATCCCATTGAGATCTAAGTGGTGAACTTGTATCTGGTTTGGGATAAGTGCCATTAACAAGTCCTAACTTATTTTTAGCAGACAAGGCGATAGTAATCGATCTCTTCTAAGGTCCATAATTTTCAGTACCAGTTAATTTCTTAGAAATAAGAACAAGACCTGGGTGATCTATATTTTGCAAATACAGAGGATGAAGATTAGACTCAACTGAAACCTCATCAATAACAGGAATATTTTTTCTCAGTTTGCCTATTTTCTCCATTATTATTGCTACTTTCTCCATTATTCGAGTTCACAACAACATTCGCGTATGATATTTGAGGTCTAATTGAACTATTAACCCCTAACATGATGTGTTTTCAACAGAAACATTCACAAATCGCAATCACAGCTCACAAATTTATAAATAATCGCAATCACAAAAAACAAACAATCGATCGTGAAATCATAAGCATAATCTATGATTTAACAGTCTACAGCATAAGAAAACAATTATGAAACTGCAAATTTATTGATGAAACCTGATGTTGCAATGAAAATCAAGATAAGAATGGTGATTATCCACGACGATGAAGACGATCTTGACTTTCTTTAGCTCTGATGCCATATAAACTTGTATAATCAAACTATGATTTGAGAGATATTAGAGAGAGAGAGAGAGAGAGAAAGAGAGAGAGAGGGATCTGAGAAAGAAACATTGAGTTTGTTATGAAATGTTGTAAGTAACTTGAAATGAAAAATACAGTAAGACTTCTTATATATACAGGTTGACTAAAGTTTGACTATTATTTAAAAGCCGCCAATAGCTTCTTTGGTATGTCTATAGAATTGTTATTCATCTCTTTACTTGTAGGCCGTAATGAACCCTACTTTTGAGCATACCAAGTATACTTAAATTACCTTGATGACATGCCCTGTCCTCACTTATCATATTAGCTAGGTTAATTTTATCGGTAATGAGAAGACAAAATTTTCATTATATATACGAGTCACACTCTATGAAAAACACGTTTTAACGTGATAACTGGTGAAAGAATAATACAACATTGAAACATGAATCATATGCAAAATAATTGTTCCATATAATTTTCAAGAGAGTGTAGAACAATTATTCTCACTGTTCTCAAATATAAATTATTGAAACCCGATTCACTTCATATATAATTATAGGTTTGTCTATTGCGTGCCCATGGTACACTCTAACAATGATTATTTTATGAGTTGAATTTATATTAGTGGAGATTTTTGGCATACAGAGGCCCATTATTATTATTGAAAGTAACCAAGCACATTTTAGCACCCAACTTCTTATAGTTGCCCATTGGCACACTACAGAAAAAGTGTATAATTATATATATCTTTCATCTTATTAAAATTATATCATTAACCTAACATCTATTTTTCAAGTATTCCGATCACTACTAGAAATATTGCAATAGACATCAGTTAAAAACCGATGTCAAAAAAAAATTTGGACCGATGTTCGCGTGTGATGTTAAATGTCATGACCCTTTGACATCGGTTTTTAGCCGATGTCTATTGCCATACTAAACATCGGTTAGCTTTTTCCTACTGTTGGTGAAAATCTCTTTTAACATCAGTTTACTTAAAACAAATGATGTAAGAAAATGTTAAACACATCGATTTTGTTATACTAACATTGTCTAATAATATTTTTAACATTGTCTAATAAAATAACCGATGTTAAAGATTCTTATCGACATCGGTTCTTTTGTAGTGACTGATGTTTTATATTCTTATAGACATCGGTTCCGCTGAAACAACACATGTTAAATATGTCTATAGACATCGATTGTCTATTATACTCGAATGCTATATGATTACACAAACCTCATTTATTTTTTAAAATGTGATGTGTGCAGGCATTTTAGACATCTGTTTGTAAAAAGAAATAGTTGTAAATCTCAGTATTAGAAATCAGTCTACATTAACCAAGTGATGTTAAATTCAATATTTTTCATAAATATACCTTCATATTTGTATACAAACCAAAAATAAAACCATGCAAAAAACATCCAATCAAAAAATTAAATGACCACAAAATATCCAACCAAAAATCTCATATAACTTGGCTATTACTAATATTTCAACCATTTAATCCAAAAATATCCAACCTTGTAAAAAATCTATTTATAGTTCCGACATCCAACATTTTAGAAAACCAGCATCTTCTTCAACCGACGAGCAAGTTCACTTGTTCCCATTTCCATCCCACCAGAATTATGCTTCTTCTCCGGTATCTTTCCAAGTACAAGCAAGTAAGCTGTTATATGTAGATTCTAGTCTCTAACCTTTTTGGCATTGATAGCTTTAATTTTGCCAGGGGAAGAATGTCCGAATCTGTATACATGCTTCCTGAATCTCTCTCTTGCCCATCAATAAGAACATTATATGATGCATCTGGCCTAAGAATAAATGTATAGAAATGTGTTAATTTGTCTGTCTCACACTCCAGTTCCTTCTTGATGGGATAATTTTGTCCCTGATAGGAAAGTATAACATGGAGCTTCTTCTTCTGTGTACCACATATAACTAATTAATAACTAATTAAGGAAGAAAAGGCAATCTTACAAGAAAAATTAAGGCTAACCTGATC
>PHNY01239842.1:28143-39183 GCA_003724115.2 Anethum foeniculum
ACCGGAATGTTATGCCCTTTGCATGTCACAGCTATTGTTTTCACAGAATGTGTGAAAAAGTAAGACTGTGATTTTGTTACAACATCCGGACGATAATAAGAAGACATGGGCGAAGTAAGATTGTGCTTTCCAAATACAAGCTTCAAAACATCTTTGTTATCCTGCAGATGATAGACAATTAGAGCTAAAGATAATACAGTTCAACATAACAGAAAAACAATAAAACTTGAGCTCAAGGAGTATACCGCTCGAGGCTGGTCTTAGATTTCAATGACAGACATCTCATATTTGTGTGCTCTTAGATTAAAATAGTGGTAAACAACCCAGTTCTCACTTAAGACCTTCAAAGTAAAAGGATAAAAAAACAATTATCATTCAAATAGTCCACCATAAACAATTCTTCAGTTCCAATTGTAACAACTTGAATTTAAAAAGGGCATACTTACAGCATGCACAGGGCCCTGTGAACCATGATGAGTCATGCAGTGCAGTATATGACCAATAAGATATAAAACAAGACTTGATTCTTCTGGGGTGACAGAGCCAATTTCACTAGTTGCCTTAGGTGATACAGTAGCCACAAAAAGCAGATTCTTTGATATATATTTGAACATATAACATATAGTTAAGACAAGAAAGAGAAGAGTTGGTATTATATAGATGATATAGAATATGAAACTCATAAATCTAATCAATGCCAAAAAGAAATACCTCATTAAGTTTTCTTGTCGCAGTTGTAATTATCTTTTCCGACTCTGAGGGAAACACGACGGACCATAAATCCCTGGTTTCAAAATAGTATTCATCTGCTACATCAAGAACGCAATTTCTCTTCACTGCATGGGCCCGTAGAATGCTGTTATTTTCTTCAACAGGGCATTCTCTGCAAATTTATCACTAGACATAAGCATGCACGATATACATATTATGTGCTTAACAAAAAAGAATGATATGTTAGCACAATTGAATATTTAATGATGATAAGGAAAAAGAACTTTTCAGGAAACATTTTGCAAAAGCAAAATTAGAAAGATTTTCTGCACAAACCTTTCGAAGGTCGCCATCGTTCAAGTTCTATATCAGCTCGGGGACTGATGCAAAGAATCCCCTTGCAAGGGGACTGTATGGGACAATTCCAATACCAAGCTCTCTAAACAAAAACAAAAATATAGGCAAGTGAATGGTTAGTTCTACTTCAAAATATGGAAAAGAAATTGCGGGAAAACAGAGATATGCATGTCTACTCACCTGAGCATGAAACAATGTCAACTTCTCAATCCCTAGACCACAATGACCATTCCATCTGTAAAGCTGTTATGGGATGAACAACATGAGCCCTTCTAATTGTATTAGCAGAAGCCTCCGATAATCCTATGTACTTTATTTTACCTTCTTCAACTAGTTTTTTGAGTTATCCCATCTTGCAGATTATGAGAAGAAGTATTAGAAAAATATTTAACTTCTGGTGCACCTAAACTATAAACAGGGGTGGCCTTAGCTACAAGCGCCAGAGCCCCCAACTTAAGAATCCTGAAATTTTAATTCTCCCTGTATTAAGCACTAAATATTTATTTTAAATCTGCATTAGGGGCTCTTGGGCTAAATTTTGATTAGGATCCCAACAACTTCAGGTCGACTCTTACTATAAAAGAGAACATCAGTTAACAAAAAAACCAAGACAAACAATCTAATGTTTCATGATCTTAGCTAAATCTTGCGAATTCTTAATCTCTTTTTCTGTCTAAATCAGGGCCTATATCAGATAAAGTGAACCTCACCTGAAATTTGGAGAAGCAAAATTTTTGTTAGCTTTTAATGTTAGATTAGGAAACTACAATGCTAATAGAACCTATATATAAGGTATAACCGTCTTTAATCACTACACCATGTATGAGATACTTTTATGTTTAAAAGTTGATTAATTAATGGTGAGACAAGTTTAAACACGTAAATAATTATCAACCTGAGACCGTATACCAGCATCAGCTGCGCATAAACCTCATCAGTTTCTTGTTCAGCCTACAAATCAAAATCACCAGTACATGAATTAAGGTTTAATCATGCATAATCATAAATTCTTCAAATTAAGAAAGTACATACTAAAAAACAACAAAATAATAAAAAAACCATACGTTTAGCTGAACATGAATAACTCTATAAAGGATCTTAGGAGAAATATTGAAAAGTGGAATCCTGTGATTCAGTTCTGGATTTGTTTCTCCATTTCTTGGAATATCCACTAATGGACCAGCACAAGCCTTCCATAACTCTGTATACATATCCTCACTTCCACCATTATCACCTGCAAAAAAACACTATAAAAACTCAACCAAAACACACACTTACAAGAAACTTGAATTTGAAGATGACCCTTTTGAGCTAACCTTGAGATAAGACATGGGTTTAAGAGATACAACCAAGATTAGCCATGAATAATCAAATCAAGACCTAGAAGTTGTAAAGATCCAAGCTTTAAAACAAACCAAAATCAAGAAAAAAAGCATTAAGTTGTGCACAAAGATGGATTAAAAATAAAAAATAAAATAAATTTGAAACTTACATACTTAATTGAACCAAACACTATGTTGACCGATTTAGATCCAAAGCACATGTGAAGACTATTTAGATGGATTTCGTACTTAATCGAAGATTTCGTATTTAGTCGATGGTTTTTGATAAGGGTTTCTGAGAGGGAGAACAAAAAGAAGAGGAGAGAAAGAGAAGAGGAGATGCAGAGAACGGAGAGGAGTGGAGAGAATTAGGGTTGCCGACAAGGAGAGAAGAGCAAAGGGGGAAAGGGGTCGGGTGTGTGTGTAAAAGGAAAGAGGGGAATAATGGATAAAATATCTTAAGGGGGGAAAATATTTTCAGTACAGAAGGGGGAAAGTGAGACACGGTATTTTGTAAGATTTTTTAAAATTGAACATAAGACAACGGTAAGAAAAATAAGCGATGTCAAAAAAAGATTCAACATCGCTTCAAAATAAATCGATGTTAAAAATACGTTTAACATCGGTGGCATTTGCAACCGATATCTAAGTACCGATGTCTATTGACAGAATTCTAGTAGTGGATTAATCCATCATTTTCATTTTTATTAATATTAGCCAGGGCTGCAGTTTTGTCTACCCTCGTAGGAGGGAGTCAATACATTTATATACATTGAAAACAATCATCTAAGACGAAAGAATTGCACCGGTGTAAATAAGAGGTTAGAGTAAAATGAAAAATACAAAATACTTCTAAATAGAAGAACTACAAAAATTTTCCGTGTACTACATTTTATACATGTTTGTCATTCCTCTCCTCAATGCAAAATTCATAAATCAACTAAAAGGAGAAAACTCTCAATCAAACCAGCTAAGACACTCAAAACTGTGTGATCCCTGAAAACCTCTGTCCATCAGCAAGTCCTTGCGCGCAAAGATAGCCACACCAAAGTGAACGGCCGTGGAATAGCTAACTCTTCTGATGATTGAATGCACTATCTCTATTCTGCAACTGTCTGAAAGGCTCTTGCACTAGAATCACTACTACCGGATAAAGAATCTTTCCCTGAATGAAACTGAGAACTACAAAATCCAAGTGTAAGCTTAAATAAAGTACATTTGATGAGCGGAATTGAAATAGCAGTATTACGAAATTGTACCATGTCCAAGATGTATGGGTCCATTCCATATAGATCACTGTTTTCAGTGTATATATATTGCCCCACAGCTGCACCATTTGCTTTCATATTCCCTTCCTCCATTCCGAGCGCCAGTTCTACTCTTCTCCCATTGGGAAACTGATCATAATGGCTGTATGACATACAAAGTGCCGACACAGTTAGAAAGAAGTTAAGTGTTTATTGACTACATTATTATATATATGATAGACTTCTTAATCTTGATTACTGCTATACACCCATGTAGCATCACTACTCGTAAAAGATAAGGCAAACAAATGTCTTACTTTTCTTTTTGATTGTTACAACTTGCACTAACATTTACTAGTTATTATGTACCAATTCTGCCTATTTTTCAAGTTCATGTTTTATTTATCTTTTATATTTTATTAGTATAACTTCCTACAAATATTCAACAAATTAATCGTAAGCAAATCAATATTAATACTAATATCACATGACATATTAAAATGAATCTAAAAGATAAAATTCAGGTGAACATATAATAAATAACACATATAATATAAATTATTTCAACTTTTGGATTTGGATCGAACTTTGTTCGAAGTGTATATATTGAATCGGGTTTGAGAGGCCTGAAATTCAAATTTAAAATATAAACATTTAAAAAATCGGGTTCCGTAAAACTGAACAGAAACAAGAAGGATCGATTATCTATCAAATCAGGTACCAATTATCTTTCGAATCTAATTGCAATCTCAATTAAAAAAATATATAAATCAGTGTAACAAATTTCCGAGATACATCAATTAAATAGATAAATGTGTAAAAACTTACAGAATTGGTCATCCAAGTATCTTTTTTGATCTTCACGGAGCACCTTCTTCATTGTTTAATACAAAAATTAAATAACAATAACAATCGAAACCAAGATAGACAGGTAACTTTCACAATATAAACGCTCATAAAATAACTTTTTTAATAATAGGTCTTTGGGGAGAAAATTTGTTATAAACTGATTAAGATATAAGAGGTGTGTAACCCATCAAAATGGGGATGAAGAATGATATATCTTAATCAATGTTGCTCTTAAATGAAAATAAATTTCACAGACTTGTTTATGTAAAATAGAAAATAGCTTAATCCTACAGATCTCGATTTGCGATTTGTGAATTCGGGTATGTGAACTCCGAAAAGGAAAAAGCAACGAGAAAAAAAAGTATATGACTAAAATGGGTAAGAACTTAAGGTATGTATATGTGTGTATATATATATATAAAAGAATGTGCCAGTATTATTTCCATTTTATTTCACTATATCAAAACCCTATAAAAGAATTGGGCCTTAAATTTTTTTTTTAACTATATAGTATCCATGGATCTATAATCGCTCTACATGTATTTCGTAGTGAGGATAAATAATTTCAGATGTACTTCAATGATAGGCCCAACAAATTATTGGACGGATGTTAACAAAATATCATAAATTTAATGGCTTGTGGATGAAAACACTTAATTTAATTTAATGGTCCCAAATACAACCATGGATCCATATTTGAAAGGACCCATAAATATATAAATATTTTCATAATATAACTTATTTTGTGTCAATAAATTGAACCTGTATTTGATTTAATGTAGAAGCATAATATTAAAAATTAAGTCAAATATCCAAATAAAACTTAATAATCAAAATCTAAGCACATAGTTGGTGTATTTCAAATTATTTAATGATCATTTAAACTTTTACATATATATAACTCTAAGCCAAAACCACCTGTAATAAAAAAATCAGTGAAATATTCTTATAATTAACGGTAACAAATATTAAAAAAAGTCCCCTTCTAAAACTATATATATTCAGTGTGAATTTAATTTAGTTTATCTCGTAATTAGGGATGGGCATCTCACCCGCCCTGCTCCTACCCGATCCGATCCACGCCCCGTGCGGGTCGGGGATTTGGGAAATTTTTCGGGTTCGAGGCAAGCAGCTGGAAAAAGTTTTAAAAAAATTCGGGGATCTGGGTGGGGTCAAGGATTAGGGTATCCCTGCCCCGTTCCCCGATTATCATATTTAATATAAATAAATATTAATTTGAATGTATTTTAATTAAATTAACATGAATAAATATAATGTATGTCTTATATTCTTAAAGTTTAAAGTTTAATTTTTTTATTATATAAAATTTTGTTAGTAGAATATGATTTAATAAATTTTTTTTAATAGTATCTTTTATTATAAATAGATTTAAATTCGAATTACTATTTAAAACATGATGTATTAAAACTTATTTATATATAGAAACTAAGTCAAATGTCATGAATTAGTGATTTCTTAAAAATTGAAAAGTACTTAAAAAAAGTTTCGGAAGGTGTTCAATATTTTAAAATAAAAGTTCTCAGATATTTTTCAATATGGCAGACATTTGGAACGAGAGTGTGATTTACCTTTTCTACAAATATAATAATTTACTTTTCTAGTAGAATTATGTTTAGTTTCTCTAGTATATATTATAAATGCCAGAGTAAATCTATGTTTCAATCATGTATCTCACTTGTTTTTGCTTACTTGTGCTTTTGCTTAGAAATGATAGAAAATATTTAAAAGTAAAAAAAAAAAACAAGAATACCGTAAAACAGCTATGTTATATATACACATATTATTTTCAAAAATACAATTATCCTCAAGTGGGTACAAAAATATCCACTAAAATTTTTAAAGCATGTGATCTTTGATTTTAGTTTTTTTTTTTCAGTTTGTATTTAGAGTTCAAAAAGTGTAAAAGACTTCGAGATTGTATTCAACCCTGCCCTTTCAATAATTTATAGTGTGAGAATAACATTTTTTTGAAAAAAAAGAAAAATGAAGAGTCTCAAAACTAAACAAAAATGGGAGATCTCGAGAAAAGGGCAAACCAAACATTATTTACCAAAAAATTTGACAAATTAAAATATGCTCATCGTCATAACATGATAGGTTAACATCAAAATGTAACAACAAAAATTGTAATGAGATGCCTTGCACGGAATTTGAAGCTAGTATAATATTTATATATTAGAAAAAAGTTTAGCTGATATTCTATGGAGGCCGGTTAAAGGAGTTTTCATGGAGGAAACCAGTTTTCCAAATATGTCCTTCTTTAAATTCTTTCATGAGTTAGTATCAAACGGGTGTTAGATGATGGACCATGGACGTTTAATCAACAAGTCTTGCTTTTAAAGAGGCTGGATGTAAATGAGTAACTAAAGAATATACAGCTAATAGATGTTTTTTTATGGATGCAAGTTTATGATCTCCCCATTGGCTTTAATTCAGAAAGTGTATTGCGATCGATAGGGAACTATGCGGGAAATTTTTTGGAGGTTGACTCAAGGAACTTTCAAGGACTGTAGAGAAATTATCTCAGAGTTAAAGTGGCAATAGATGTCCGCGTTCCATTGAAGAGCTATGTGAAAATAAAGAAGGCAGGTGGAGATTGGATATGGATTAATTTTAAATACGAAAGATTACCATCTTTCTGTTTCTACTGTGGTCTCATTGGACATCCAGACAAGTTTTGTGAAGTTTTGTTTGACAATCCTCAAGCTGGAGATGAGAGAAAGTACGATAGTTCATTGAGAGCCCCGATCAGAAAACAGAATAGTAGTAAAGTAAATCAGTGGCTTAGGGATGCTAATGGCAGTTCGGTGATCTTGAGCAAACCTGGTGGCTATGGTGATGTTCCGGTAGAAGATGGTGGACAGGATGAGAAGCCAACAAACTTCCGAGATTTGGGTAATAAATAGCGGGAAAAAAGCAATCAAATCCCTTTCTGTGATAACCCAGCACCAAATCAGGAGGTAACAGATAATGTTGATTAAACGAAGAAGATTACGATCCAGATAATGAGGGGGTAGTAGTTTCAAAACAAAAAAGGGCGTGTAAAGATATGTTGGATACCATCATTTTGGGCCATAATGTTAATGGGACTCAGGCTAAACATAACAAAATGGATACAGACATGTCAGATACTCAGAATAAAGAGGATACATATTCAAAAAACTTACAATTGGCGGGTGCTGCAATGTAGGCCCGCCAACCATCATGACTATTCTGAGTTGGAACTGCCGCGGGATTGGGCGCCCGTGGAAGGTTCAGTCCTTATTGACGTGGTACGTCAAGACAAGCCTATTTTTATTTTCTTATGTGAAACTATTGTCAAGAAGTCAAAAATGGAATGGACTCAAAGTAAGTTAGGATACGAGGGTCTATTCGTTGTTGATGTTCAAGGAAGGAGTGGAGGTCTTGCTTTGATGTGGAAAGAGAAAATGCAGGTGGATATTATTAATTTTTCTCCAAATCACATAGATGCAAAGGTCACAGATGAGAATGAAAATGTCTAGTGCATTACTGGAATGTACGGTGAAACTAACAGAGCTTTAAGAAGAAGAACGTGGGATTTACTTCTCCATCTAGCCAGGGATTCAAATTTACCCTGGTGTGTCATTGGGGACCTTAATAATATTGTTTCACGGGATGATAAAGAGGGAGGAGATCCATATCCAGATAGTCTTATAGAAGGATTTAATCAAGCCATACATGAGGCTGGTTTGGTGGACATGGCGACTGTAGGTCATCAGTTTACCTGGGAACGAGGGAGAGATACTTCAAATTTAATCGAGGTGAGATTGGACAGAGTTCTTACGAGTAATACATGGTTATCAATGTTCCCAATGGTGAAACTGTATAATCTGGAAGGATCCCTTTCAGACCATCTTCAAATTGTCAATCAAACAAATTATGCATATAGGTTTAAATTTGAAAATGCCTGGATGACAGAACCAATGTGCGAGTAGTTAGTGCGAGATGGGTGGACTAGAGATAACAATGTGGATATTCAGTAGAAAGTGAAAGTATGTAGTGAAAAGCTGGCAGTGTGGGGCAAGGAGGTGACGAGTAATTTTAGTGGTTGTATTAAGGAGTTTAAGGAGGAATTAAAGAAGTTTCATAGTGGCAAAGATGAGGAGTCTAAAGCAAGATATAAAGAAGCAAAACACCAATTAAACCACATTTTTAATCAGCGTAAGATATTTTGGCGATAAAGGTCGAAACAACTGTGGTTACAAGCCGGTGATCAAAATAGCAGATACTTTCATGCTTCACCTAGTATTAGAAGGA
Organism: Anethum foeniculum; assembly: GCA_003724115.2. Lineage (NCBI taxonomy): Eukaryota > Viridiplantae > Streptophyta > Magnoliopsida > Apiales > Apiaceae > Anethum > Anethum foeniculum. The sequence continues at coordinate 36,929 of PHNY01239842.1, forward strand.
GAAACAACCAAATCCAAAAACTAAAAAATGCAGAAGATGCTTGGGTGGAATGGGGAAATGGTTTAGCTGAATTGAGGTTGAATTACTTTACTGAACTTTTTCAGGCTAAGGAAACAAACTGGCAGGAGGTGATACAAGGCATTCCTACTACAATTACCAACGAACAGAATGACAGGTTATTAAAACCAATTGAACACAAGGAGGTTAAAGCAGCTCTATTCTAAATGAATCCGAATAAAGCACCCGGGACAGATGGAATGACTCTGGGGTTCTTTCAAAAGCACTGGAAAATTATGGGTGATGTTGTTGTTAAATTAGTCAGAAAATTTTTCAATGATGGAATGTTGAATTATGAGCTGAATGCCACTAATATTTTTTTGATTCCAAAGAAAAAATGCCCATCCTTAGTCAGTGATTTACGCCCTATATCCTTCTGTAATGTACTGATAAAGATCATTACTAAAGTAGTTTCTAATAGATTGGAAGAAATGCTTGAATCAGTAATATCCGAAAATCAGAGTGCATTCTTGAAGGGGAGACTCATTTCAGATAATGTGATGGTTTCTTATGAAATAATGCATTTTATGAAGCGGAAAAGAAGATGGAAGGAGGGGTACATGGCGTTAAAGCTGGATATGTCGAAAGCCTATGATAGAATCGAAAGGGAATATCCGAGAGCCGTTCTTATGAAAATGGGGTTCAGTGGCTGGTTGATTCATCTGATCATGCAATGCGTTACCTCGGTTTCGTATATTATTACTCATGCAAGGAGGGAAATTGTTCCAATTTATCCAGGTGGAGGCGTTTGACAAGGGGTTCCTTTATCCCCTTACTTGTTCATATTGTGTGCAGAGGGCCTATATGCAATAATTAAGAACCATGAGCAACAAAAGTTGTTAACCGCGATAAAGATTTGCGAACAAGCTCCAAGTATTACGCACATGCTGTTTGCTGATGACAGCTATCTGTACGGCAAAACAAGCTTGGAGGAAGCGAGTAACATGTTAAGATTGTTGCAAACTTTTGAAAGTGTTTCTGGTCAAAAGGTAAACGTTCTTAAGTCATTACTGTTCTTCAGTTCTAATTTCAAAAGTCAAGAGAAAGTTCAATTATGCAGCTTGTTAAATATGCATGAAGCAGGTGAGGATTGCAATTGTCTGGGTCTACCAAATATGATGAAGAAGAGTAAAGTGGCGACCTTAGGTTTTCTGAAGGAAAAGGTTAAAAGGAGAGTTCAATGCTGGGAGGGGAGATATTTCTCTCAAGGAGGAAGGGAGGTTTTGATAAAGTCTGTAGCTCAGTCGCTTCCTACATATGCGATGAGTGTGTTTTTACTTCCATTGGAAGTAACAAAGGATATAGAGAGAAGCTTATCTCGTTTCTGGCAGTGGTGTACACTGGATGAGCTAGACTCGATAAAGCAAGCACAAGTCAGCAGGGGGTATGGGATTTAGAGATTTTCGTGATTTTAATTTAGCAATGTTGGAAAAACAGGGCTGGATGTTCATTACTAATCCGAATAGCCTTGTGACCAGGGTTTGTAAGGCTAGGTACTTCGCAAACAGCTCTTTTGTTGATGCTCAGATTAGAGATAATTCTAGTTATATTTGACGAAGCATCTGGGAAGGAAAAGATGTTATTGCTGCTGGAATGATGTTAGGTCCAAAGGTCAAATACAGAGGGGGTAATGTAATTGTGACCGTTTTTTGAAACTTAGAGCATCGGAAATAAAACTTAAATCGAAACAAACAAACACAAACGGGATCCGGGGTTAAATTCTTTTACTAAGAAATATAACCACGAAGGTTTGCTTAGAAACAACGAATAACAAGCTATTTGATGTAACAATGATTTAACCACGCTAAACTAAATAATAAGAACAAGTGTTTAAATCTCCCTCTACAAGGAAGTAATCAAGCAAATGATTGAACCAAAAATACAGTGATTGCTTCCTTTAATAAAGAGCTACAAAGAGAATGTAAGACTTAAATGGTGTTATCTATGAGTAACACGAATAACTAGAAAGAGGGGGGTGAATGGATAGTTTTTTTTTTTAAAAAAAAACTTGATATTAGTTTTTTGAAATCTGTTTGCTGTTTTATGTGTGCTGTGTATGCATGCAGAAATGTAAAGTCAAGAACACACAAAGATACTTCAATTCACTTTATACAAGTAAATCGAATACTACAGCTACCAGAATGATGGTCCTGGCTTCGAAAACAAAGAAGCTGATTGTTCTTTGTTTTTCTTATAGA
>PHNY01239885.1:4236-19104 GCA_003724115.2 Anethum foeniculum
TCACAAACTACACTAGACTTTAATCACAAAATTCAAAACCCTGTATGGTATGTATTGCAATGGTGCGTAATTTGTAGGTTTAATTTATTCTTTTTTTTTTTTTGCCAAAATTTAATTTATTCTTTTAATTGATCTCATTTATGTAAATTAATTTGATTATATGTTGTTTTTAAATAAATAGGCCCAGTCAATGAAACCAATCTCCAGCCCAGTCCCGGTGGTTTGGTACCCCACTCTAGCTGTGTTGATGCTCGCCGTTGGTCTCATCGTCACTGCTTCTTTCTTCATGTAACTACTTTCCGAGCCCAATTATTAGGCTCTACTACATTTTTTTTGTTATTTTGATTTTACATATTGTGGTTCTGATTTGCATTATTAGCATTTGTTATTCACTTCATTATGTTTTAAATTGCTACTTCGGATTTTGTTTATTAGTTGCTTTGGCCATTTCAAGTTGTGTTACCGATAAGGCTTGTTGTAATTTTTGTGATTTGTTTGTATTTTTTTTTTTTTTGACTTATAATTATATGTTTCGGCCCTAGAATTGACTATTTTTGTGAACTAAACATGTATTGAAGATGTGCATTCAGAAAATTTGAAAATACAATTCCTACATTTTGACTAGAAGATGGGTAGGAAGAACGTCTAACGCGTAGGAATTATATTGTTAGAGTTTATTATAGTTTGTTAATTGAACATTCAGATTCGCACTTGAAGGTTTGGTTATGTGCTTATTATTCACTTCAGACCTTGCCTCTATATATATATATATATATATATATATATAATTTGAGACAAGTTTCTGCTAGGTTTATATCATCCATGCTAGTGCATATCATTATTATTTCTTCAAATTGAGTAAGCAATTGAATAAAAACAAGTCTTTGTGTATGGTGCTGTTGAGTTTGGAGTCTACTGAGATGCCTTAACTAGATACTCTCAATTTCTGACTCAAATCCACAAAACTAACAATATAAACACGCTTTAAAACACAGGAATACTGAATTATATTGATGATGAAACGATTCCGTAACACAATTACAATTACTGGGATATTCAAGACACCCAGCCGCTCTCCCAAAACTAACTGACAATAGCACTTAGTCGATAAGCCTAATTCCTCTTTTCCTCTCCTTTTATCCCTTCTTCTCGATCCTTCCTTTCTTTTTTTTTTTTCTTTTTGTTATTTTCTTAATTATTTCCCTTCGCCTCTGCATTACTGATTTTCCCTTGTCTTCTGTTCTCTTTATTTTGCGCCTCATATAATGCAAGGTGTTGGGCCTATTAGCCCAACGTATAACATCTACATTTCTTTCTTTACAAGTACCTCTAGACTCTTTGATATCTATCCGTCCAATTTCTGTCTTTTCTCACAGACTGATCTATAACATCAAAAGAACTCAGGCTCGGTAATATTACTATAAAAGCTAAATTGACAAAACGTATAATCTATATACAAAAATTGGACAATGAAACTCTATGCGATGATCTTATCTATGTCATGTCGCGGTACAAAAGACGACTTGGGAGAGTCACTTAGATTTTGACTTCTTTAAAAAAAAAATAAAGACACATTGTAGGTATATCATCGAAGTTATAGCTGGGAAGGAATTTTCAGAGTTGTTGTAGTACGACTTTTTATTTCTTGCGTGGTCTTCTGCTTTCTAATTTTTTGAAAATAGGATGCAATCATGCTATCTGAATCGTATGATTAGTGTTCGTCTTATAAATTCTAACGTGCTCTTGTTCTCTGAATGGTATGTCAAATTGACTATCCATCTAGAGATGCAGAAGATTAATCTGCTGTTACAGCACTTATATAATTTCATACTTTATAATCGACTATGAAATACTAGGTCATTACTGACGTTGATGCTCAGAGTAATCTGTAGCACATGATGCCTTTTTAGTTTTTACATGTCAAAGATGGAATATAACAAATTGTATGTATTGTTCATCTGTCTGATTCAAGTTTGTGACTATTGTCTAATGGCATAATATAGTGATTTGGATGAGAATCCATAATGTCAGAATTATAGGTGTTGTTTCCTTACTCTAGCCATCACTGTTGAAGAGCAATAATTGTTTTCCAGTACTTGGCTGTGTTTTCTTGGAGAGAATGGAATGGGATATTGTGAAAAAAATAAAAGAAAAAGAACAGAGGTTGGTGGGAAGAGTGAAAAAATATCAAGGGGTACAAATCTTTTGTAGTGATATTGGTGAAGAAAATGAGTAGGAAGGAAAACGGAGCATTCATTCTCAAATTGGTGGATTTTAAGTCTAGTTCAATTTGCTTGGAATCAAATGTAGAAAGGAATGAATCTCATGAAGGTTTACCCATAAAATAGTAGAAATCTCGTTTTGTTTCACCCATTTTCATTCACTCCACCAAACACAATATTAGTGGTCATTATCCGTGTGAAGCTCAATTGCTGACTTCCATCCCATGAGTAAGTCTGGTTTTCGAATATGTCTTAATTGTAGGTTTGACTGCGGCTGGTTTTCATCTTAATGTTGTAGTTACAAAAGGGCTTTAATTGTTTTAGAAATTTGGTGAGTTATTATAATATTTTTAATATTTTAAGTGTGCTAGTGTTAAAGTAGAAGTACAACAACTATGGATGATGAACCATATATTAGCATCATATACTATCAAGTTTTAGTTCTCATGCTTGTTATTATCATTAATATATATATATATATATATATATATATATATATATATATTGCAGATATGAAGCGACCTCTTCTAGGAGAAACTGCAGTCTAGCCAAGGAGCTCACTACCGGGGCATTGGCATCAGTTTTTCTGGTAAGCTCTTAACTCGATTAACAAAAGTTAGTCATATGTTATGTTGGATATTGACTTTTAATATAATATTCAGTAACAAATTTATTGCAATCTGTGCAGGGTTTTGGATCATTGTTCTTGCTTCTTGCTTCTGGTGTTTATGTTTGATTTCTGCACCTGACCGCGAAGATTTTAAAAAAACATAAGGATGACTTTTAATCCTTATAGCTTCTTTTTCTTTTAATTTGCAACATTACTAAAGTTTTGCACATGTTTCGGTAATGATAGCGTGAATTAATTTTTATGATTGGTCAAAGACTCAAAGTTATTGTATCATACATGTATTGCACGAGGCACTGCGTATTCTTATATCTCTATCATTATATAATGAGTCTAATACCTAACTTACAGTGTTACGTATACATACATTGGGTATGGAGACCCTAAAACCACTCCATTTAGAGTGTGTTCAGAAATCTGCATTTCATTTAAAATGAAAGGATTTGAGTTGTCATTTTAAATTAATATCTTGGATTTCAAATGAAATCCAAATTCCCAAACACATTATTTGATCAAATTCAGAATTTCAAATGAAATTTACGTTCCCAAACTGATCATAAATTAATTTGTGAATGGTATACATCATATAGGAAAAATTTAAATACTGATAGTACATATATTATAATTTTTTGCAATATATAATCTTATTCTCGGTTACATGTATCAGTTTTTTGTTGATCTTCACTACATTTTGATAATTTTGTTTTCTCTAACATTGTTCTGCAGAACATAGTGCTGAACCCACTATTTTATTATATAATCAAATATGATTTGATTGCAGAACAGTCAATACTCAATATGAGTTGCTGAACAAATCTTTTCTTTTTTAGATGTTCCCTGCTTCTACAGTTGATATCCTTTCCCAACGATCATTGTTAGGGATGAGCGGAAATCGAATTGGAAACCGAAACCGAACCAAAAATCGCAAAAACCGCAAAAACCGCACCAAAGAAACCACACCATTGGTTATTAGTTTGGTTATGGTTTCGATTTTTAGAAACCGCATTCATATGGTTTGGTTATGATTTTCATCCAAAACCAAACCGATAAAACCGAATCGCACCAAATTATTAAAAATTTATTTATTTATATTATTAAAATATATATATTGAAAATATATAGAATTCTTTTTAGTACACACATTTTCTCTATTTTATTAGTAACAAATAACTACTTCTTTTTAGTACTGAAACAATACATCAAAAGTTAGACGCAAAAATAAACACTATAAAGAAGCACACGAGCAATCAAACTTGTGAGATGACTACTATAAGAGCAAATATAATTTGTAAAATGTATGAAAAAATTAGCAAGTTTCACAATTTGATAATTTTTTAATTAACGAAATGTGATAATTTTATTATTCATGTTGTGTTTTATTATTACTTGAATGTTAACAAAAAGAGTATTATAAATTTTTATATATTGGTTTTAAAACCGAAACCGCACCAGTAAATCCGAAACCACATTTTTTAAAATTGAACCGAATCAATATTTTTTGGTGTGGTTTTGGTTTTCAATTTTTAACACCGCACTTAAATTGTTACGGTGCGGTTTGCGCGGAAAATCACACTAAACCGCCCCACATTTGTTTAACTTGCCGAATACTCCATCTGTCCCTTTCAATTCTATACACTTTCCTTTTTTGGATGTCCCATTCATTTCTATATATTTAAAAACTTACCAAAAGTGATAAAGGTTTATAATATAAAAATCCAACTACATCCAGTACTTTCCTCCACTACACCCACTTTATATATATAAAATATTAACCGTCCCACCACCTTACCCACTTTTCTTACTTTTTCTTCTTAAATTACACTTTTTCTTAACATCCGTACCCAAACCAAATATATATTAATAAATGTTATTAAGATAACACATTCTTTACATGTGCTTTGTACCTTGTAGGATTTTGTTTTAAGCATTATTTTAACTGGAAGTTTAGAGAACTTCATATTGCATGTTCTTCATCTGGGGATGCATATTGCAGTTCACAACGCTTATGTATCAAATAGTGAATTTGAACTGTCCTAAGAATGAGATAGGGTGTCTGTCTTTCGGTATCTATGCCAAAGGAGATTAGATTGAGAAAGCGGTTGTAAATAGAGATAAGTTTGAAAATAAAAGGTACAATACTAGATTTATTAGAACCATTCATGCGGTTTTAATTTAATAACTTCAATTTAGTTTTTGGCTCTCCAAATAAAATGCCATCTTCGTAGAACTTTCTCCTATGTACCCCAAATATTAAATCTTCCGGTAAGTCAACTTCCTGTAATCCAGTAGATTCATTATGTCCTCATGGTGTTGAGGGTGTTGTGTTTTTTTTCCTCAGTGAGAAGATTGTGTCATTTGATTTGAGTAAACTGAGAAAGTTTTTCAAAGCTTTCATTGAGTGTAGAAGAGGATGAGGAGTTAGTGCTTGACTAGGTGGAAGAGATTGAAGGAAGACTCGGGGTTGTTTGTCTGCCGCTTATAGGTCAGCTGACCTCTTATAAGTCCGCAACCGGGAAGTATTTATCGACCCAACTTATAAGTTTAATTTACAACTTATAACCTGATAAGTTGAATGTTAGTAACGACGTACCTTTTCTCAACTTGTTTTGATTTTTCGTTTTTTGATTAACTTTAGTTTTAAAATATATGCTTTAAATGTTAATCTAATTTAAATTTCATGAATTAAGATAATTATATTTAAAAAATTATTTATTTTAGTTCATTTAAGTAAAAAAAAAATTCTGAGTTATAAGTAAAATTATCCAAACATTTATATAATTATTCGTATTCATCTATTTATCACTTACAAGTCACTTACAAGTAACTTATTCATTTTAAGTCATAAGTTACTTATTTTTAAGATTTCCCAAATGGGCACTCAATGAGTTATGTCTTGTTGGGATTTTTTTAACTGATTGGATAATTAAATTTCCGGTCATGAAGCACCGGATGGGTAGTCTTTAGAGACCAGGAAAGGTATTACTATCAGAGATTTAGGGAAACAGGGTATTTATGTTTCAATTGTATCATCAATTGTATCATCCCTTAGATCAAAAACAAATTATCGAAGGAGGTCTATGGCATTTGATGGTCAATCTACTCATTGTTCATCATCTACAGGTGGGAGAGGTCCCGGTTCTTCACTTTTCCTCATTGTACCCAGGTGCATGAAATTCCAATTGGTTATATTTCAGTTGCAGTGGGCAAACAACTTGGTCAGTTTCTGGGAGAGTTCGTTGAATATGATGTGAAAAATAATGCTGGAGGGGCGGAGAAGTTATATGCGTATTAGAGTGTCAACTGATGTCAGGAATTCATTGAAGCACCGGAAGAAAAGCAAGCTTAAGTTCAGTTTAAGTATGAAGTTCCATTTTCGAGTCTTATTTTTTATTTATGTGGTCTGCTTGGCCATAATGATGTTCGAAGCCCCAAACGTTTTTCTATTCAAGATGAAGATATCAAATTAAAATGGGGTAAATGAATTCGGGCTGCTGATCGTAGGCAAATGAGGGGGGGGGGGGTCGGGGGAGAAGTGGTTGAGGGAGGACAATGATATTACTAATGTTGGAGCAAATCCTGAGGAAGGGGGGGAGATGGAGAATTGGACTTAGAGTCACAAGAGTTATATGGATCATGCGATTATTCAGAATAGAGAAATCAACAAGTTCTATCATGATATATTAAGAGCGAGTTGTCATGGAAGATGAATTCAGTAAAACAGTAATTACTTTTCAAGCAAACCAAGCAAACCATTCAGCAGATGAGGACATCGAGACGACACTTTAGACGAAAGGAAGAGAGAGCATAGTAAATAAGGGGGACATTGATACAATTGGATTGGTTTCCCTAGTTAATGTCGAAGGTAACAATTCTTATACTGGAAGCAGTTCCAGAAACATCCTTTCAGCCGCGCTCAGAATGGAGCCCCGCAGGAAGCAATGATAGGTGTTTTGTGGAACTGTCGGGGCCTTGGCAACCCTCGAGCAATTGTAACTCTGAAAAATCTTATTAAGTCTCGCCAACCTTCTTTTGTTTTCTTAATAGAAACTTTGGTTCATTCTAATAAGATTGAGTCTCTTAGATGTCGCTTGGGATAAAAAGTTATTTTATAGTTAATTGTGAAGGCCGTAGTGACGGTCTTGCTCTTCTTTGGAATAATTAAGTAGATATATCTGTTTCACATATTGATTTTAGAGAGAACTGCATTTTGCACCCCTCAACTTTGGTCATATTTCACTTTTGTATACCTACTTTCAAAAATTGTAGTTTGCATCCCCTTTCTTTAAAATCCGATTCAACATGCACCTTTTTCGCCTAATTTCGTTAATTATTTAGCCCTAATTGTTGTTTCTACAATACATTTCACCTTTATTCTTTAAGAATAGATTAAATAATTGTAAAAGAGAACTATTTGGGCTAAATAGTTGACGGGATCTCGCAAAAAGGCTGCAAGTTGAATCGAGTTTTAAAGAAGGAGGATGCAAAGTGTAATTTCTGAATGTAGGTAGACAAAAGTAATTTTTGACCAAAGTTAAGTGGTGTAAATTGCAATTCTCTCTTGATTTTAACATCTCTAATGACAATAAAGTTTTATGAAGATGTATTGGTTCTTATGGGCAACCAAATCGCAATAAAAGATACCTATCCTGGAATCTTTTTACATGAATTGAAAAAAATATGGACCTTGCCATGTTGCGTTATTGTTGATTGTAATGACCTTCTTTTTGAAGAGAAATAGTAGTGGAGGCAAGCCTCATCCAAAATGGTTGTTTATCGGTTTCAGAGATGCATTAGATTTTTGTGGTTTACTTGAACTTCCTCTAGATGGGTACAGGTTTACTTAGGAGAAGGGGAGAGGGTCGGAAAATTTTGTTAAAGAAAGGTTTGACCAGTGTCTAGTAAATGCTAGTTAGTTGGATATGTTTCTTGATGCTTCATTAACTTGTTTTTTTGAAAGTGGATCTTATCTCCATCCTATACAATTAAGTACCAGGGTTCAATACGCTTCTCCTCATAATAGAAAATATAAAATGGAAAATTGGTGGCTGAAAGAGGCGGATTTTGTGAATTCTGTGAAGCAAAGATGGTCTCATTCAGTGGAGTTGAGGGGGGGGGGGAGAAGAAATGGTTGAGGGAGGACAATGATATTACTAATGTTGGAACAAATCATGAAGAAGGGGTGGAGATGAAGAATGGGGTTCAGAGTCAGAAGAGCTAAGTGTATCATGCGATTATTCAGAATACTAATACAGAGAAATCAACAAGTTCTGTCATGATATATCTGTTTAGAATAATAAAGTAGATATATCTGTTTTATCTTATTCTTGTTCACATGTTGATTTTAACATCAATGATGACAGTAATGTTTTATGGAGATGTACTAGTTTCTATGGGCAACCAGATCGCAATAAAAGATATCTTTCATGAAATCTTTTACATGAATTGAAAGAAAGATCTACCTTGCCATATTGCGTTATTGGTGATTGTAATGACCTTATTTTTGCCTCGTATAAAAATGAAGGCAATCTTCATCCAGAATGGTTGTTTAGAGGTTTCAGAGATGCAGTGGATTTTTGTGGTTTAATTGACCTTCCTCTACTTGGGTACAGGTTTACTTGGGAGAAGGGAGAGGGTCAGAATTTTTTTTTGATAAAAGGCTTAGCCAGTGTTTGGTAAATTCTAGTTGAATAGATATGTTTCCTGATGCTTCATTAAATTGTTTTTTTCAAGTGTATTTGATCACCATCCTATACAATTAAGTACCAGCGTTCAATACGCTTCTCCTCATAATAAAAAATTAAAATGAAAAATGGGTTGTTAGGCACATGACATGTCTATACCATCATAATAAGCCTATTCAAGTGACAATGTCACTTTACATGGCCAAATGGATTCTACCATTTAGATTAGTGATAGGTTTCCACTATACTTGTCTTGTTGCTTCTATTATGTAATCACTTCTAGATTGCTTAAGATTATAATGAGCTTAGGAGTTCCAATGCAACCATTTGTAAATACTAGTCAGAAATAAATCTTTCTAGAAGAAGTGCAATCGGAGATTGCTCAGACAGCAGATTGAAGATCAGATTGAAGAAAATTGCAGAATGTATTCCAAGTAAAATAGATTGAAGTCTAGAAGAGCTACATAGTGAAGTGGTTCAAAGCTATACCGCAAAGTTAAAGATGTCGTGATGTCCACTATATCGCAAGCATTTAGACTATGTCATGAAGTCCAAATGTAGTGAAGTCTAAAATCTGCACTACATTTCTATATCGTATAATGATGTCAAGAAAATATCTGAGTTCACGATATTTTCAACCGAGCAATTCTATTACAAGACAAATGAACGTATAATCCTGTGATCAAGGGGAACAATCACTGTAGCAGCTGGTACATGGAGGTGGTCCATTGACAGATGTCAAATCTACAGCAAAAGAAAGAAAAGGAGACACACTGCTAAGAATACGAAGAGGTGCTAACAGAATGACATGGGTCCCATGCAAAAGGAGTAACATGCCTTCTCAGTATTGGCTAGGAATTGCTCACTGAAATTGTGTGTGCACAACTTATAAAATGTAACATATATTCAGTGCACATCTTATCTTAGTGAGGAGCGTATAGAGAGATATTTTTGTACTGAGTGTTTTTATCCTTTCTTATCTGTAAGCAAACTTGAGAATTTGTTCTTAAGAGAAACCTAGAAAATCATCACTGATTTATCTTGGAGCTATAGTAGCGATTTACTTTAATTATATAGAGTAAATTGACCAAATATCTTGTGCTATTCTTATTGCTTATTGCTTATCACTAGATATTGTTGTTTAGCTTTCAAATCGAGAAAAGTTGATAACTAGTCATTCACCCCCCTTTGCCTAGTTGTTCGAGAACCTTGTTTCCTAACATGGGTGGCTTAGAGTGGCATATTATATGAATTCCGTGAAGCAAAGATGGTCATACTCAGTGGGTGAGCAGTTATGTGCTAGAGTCAAAGACACTATTGATATGATGCACATATGGGGTTGAAATTATATACGCGGATTCACTGACAAAATTTATCGTGCCATAAAGAGATTAATAATCTTATGCTTGATGTTAATTTTCACAGTTCAATAAGAGTTAAAGATAAAAAAGTGGAGCTTAATACAGTGTTATTACAAGAAGAAGACTTTTGACATCAAAGGGCTAAAATTTATTGGTTGTAAGGAGGGGACAAGAATAACAAGTTTTTTCATTGGCTAGGATAAGGCAGGAAAATAGTGAATCAAGTCATAAAACTTCATCATGATGACGGATCATGGGCAGAGGACCAGGAAGCTGAAGAATGTTGTGCTTGACTATATCTCTTCACTTTTCCAGGTGTGGGCTTTAATATCAACTGTGACTTGGTAATTATGCATGTCCGGGTAGAAATGATATGAAAGAGAGCTTAGTGGCTCCTTTTTATGTTGAAGAGTTCCAATCAGCGTTGTCTTTATATGCGCCCGGACAAATCTCTAGGGCCTGATGGGTTAAATCCTGCTTTTTATCAACACTTCTATTCTCACATTGGTCAAAATATATTTTTTGCTTGTAGGGATGGTCAATTTTTTTGAACCGACGGATATCCGACTGAACCGATCCAAATCATTTTTATCGAACCTGGTTTTTATAGTTTGGTTTTTATTTTTGAAAACTGATTGAATTTGGTTCGGTTCGGTTTTCTAGCCAACTATACCAAAACTCGACCGAATACTCGAAACCGATTCGAACCGAAACTAAACCGAAACCCGACCAAATTCGAGATATCAAATTTAATATAATGTCGTTATATATTTACATAATACTTTTATATAATTTAAAAATGATCATATGATAACTGAGCTTAATTGAGTCACCAAATATAAAATAGTTGGAATGGATTAAGAATTGGTTATATGTTTGATAAAGGAGATATACTGACTTGTATCAGCACATATTAAATGAGAAAGATAACACTAAAGTAACTGATTTTTTCTCTTGATATCATTTTTAACATTATTTTTCTGAATTGTACATTTATCATCTTTTAATAAATACGTTGATTTCTTTTTCTTTTTCTAATCATGAATCACTGATGTAATTGCTAAATTTAACCATGCATATTTTATTATGTTTGCAACAATTTGGGAGTATTCAATTTTCGAACAAAAGGCTTGTTAATAAATTTCTTTTTTTGATATTTATTTTGGTATTTTGTATATAATTTTTGGACAAAAGACTTGTTAATGAATTTATTTTTTAATAGTTATTATGATAATTTGGATATAATACTCGGGTTTCGGTTCAAACCCAAACCGAACCAAAAACTGGCGGTTTGCGTTTGTTTTTGACTTTTAGATTTCATTCCGCTCACATCGGGTTTGGTTTTCATAAAACTGGCAGTTATTATGATTTTCATTGTTGAGCAAGATTGAAGCAGTATTTATTATCTCAACAATGCTGGTTAGGATAACTCAACATAGAACAAGGACTTGGAAATAATACTATGTTCCACTAAAATCAGTAAAGATTGAAGAATTGGTATATACATGTGGTTCTGGGAAGTGCAGTGAAGAAGTCATCAATGGAAGTCCGTATGAAGTTCATTAATATGTTCAGGCAACGGAGAAATAAGGTTGAAGGCATTTGAAGCAATTCTCAGAACTAGTGTGAAGACCTAAAGGATTTTAGATAGGCTGATTGGATATAGTAGAAGACTTAACAGTGGTTTGATTGCTAATAATATGAAGGCCTGAGAGCGGAACTAGTCGTCTGTGAACTAGACCAATTGTACTAGGCGTCAGTGATCCGTGAAGGGAAACTAAATATTATTTTACAGAAAAATTGTTAAGTGAGGAGCTGTAATTGAACAAGAGCTGAAGTGGGAATATTTTCTAAAGTTGATCCTAAAAATGCAGCTTTGGAAAAGATATTGGGTTAAGTGGAAAGGTTGAAAAGCTTAGGGTACTGGAATGCAGTTTTTCCAAGTGATGTGCCTTGCACAAAGTGCATGCATGCACGTAGACGTCCTGGTACACCACATTCAATGGTTCTAAGTTACCTTCCTCGCTGTAAACACTGAAGACCCAACATCTCATGATTGTTCTTGTTATTGTCGATTGCTGGAGTAACACTATACCGCAACCAGGTTGTCACTAAGTTGAAAGGAGGATAAACCAAGTCACGAACCTGAGGATAAAGCCTACAGCAGTTAGTATGTCGACAGTTAGAAAAGTCACACGCTGCTGAAATATAATTCTAAGTACTGCACTCTCCTGGTGACTCAACTGTCGACACCTTGTGCACCTGTGTATCATTTGTCGACAGTTGCAAAATACAAGTTCAAGTGCTGTGTGTGTGTTGACACATGATGCGTAGCACTGCTAACAGTTTATGTCGACATTTACAACTTTGACTGCATAAATCGGCTAAGTAATGGACTGGTGTACTGATGAGTCGACACTTGCAGTTTGACCATGTAGAAATTAAGTACTGAATGTGGTATTCTTGTCGACAGTTAGAGCTTAATATAAGAATCTAAGTGCCTGCACATCTAGTGAATAAAGCTGTCGACAGTTGCAAGCATTGGCTGATAGTTCTAAGGCAAAGGTGGCCATACAGCTATTGTTCTTGTCGACAGTTACAAATGAAAAAATTGTCCACACTTGCATTGAAATGGACAGTCTGTCATCCACTGAAGTTCAAATACTTGGATACAAATGAGCCACGTCTCCTAGTCTTATCCTATAAGCTACCTACTGCCTATATATCCATCAGTTTAATTCAGTGGACATTAACTTCTCCAGCTCTCTACAGCGAAGCTCTGCAAAATTTTATTCTTGGAGAAATCATTCGATGTATTTAAGAATTGCAAGGGGAAGTGCTGTCAAAATCAATACTCACCATAAAGTCTTGCAAATCAGATACACTCATCAGCTCTACATCTTTGTTCTCTCAATTATTATTCCATACAATAAGTTGTATAGCGTTTTAGAGTGATAGATAAACACATGTATTGATAGCTTATCTTCATAGTTGTGTTTAGCTATTTGATGCTTTGGTTTTACATCAAATTTTGTAAGCACCCCTTTCGAGAATTAATTTTTTAATAAAAGAATTATTCCCCGAAGCTTGCTTGTTTGTTCATTTTCATTTTATTCCGCTGCAATTATTTCAGAAAAATGAAGAACATACATTCACCCCCTCTGTATGTACCTTTTGGACCTAACAATTGGTATCAGAGCTTGTTGATCGATATATAGATCAGATCCGTTAGATTAGAAAGTTTTGTTGTTGATTTTGGTTGTACGGAGATTAGGATTGCTTTCGTTGGTGTAGATTTGATTTTGGGTTGTTGATTTGTTGTGGTTGATTTGTTGTGGTTGATTTGTTGCTGGTTTGACTATCTGGGTTATTGTATTTTGAGACGTTATATTGCAGAAATTTTTTAGATTTGAAAATATGAGTGCTTAGAAATCTAGTAGCATCAAGGTTCCTAAGTTTGACAAGGGTTGGTATATTCTATGGAAGAAGAAGATGGAATTGTTCCTTAAGGCGTCAAATCCTGATTATATGGATGTTCTTGAAAAAGGACCATATATAATTGAGGAAGCGGATCCAGCTGATCCTACTAAAGTGATTCTGAAGGATAGAAAGAATTATGATGATAATGATAAGTATCTTACTAGTCTGGATGTAAATCTGCAGCTGATTCTGGTAGATGCAATGGATGAATATATGAGTCACCAGATTATGGTTTGTGAAAATGGAAGACATATGTGGCAAACCATAGAAACATTAATGGAAGGAACTGAGGATGACAAGGAAAATTGACTTGATATCTTGACCACACAGTATGAGGCATTCAAATCTCTTCCTGGTGAAGGCATAACTCAAGTTTTTGAAAGACTGAACAAATTGATTAATGAGTTAGCCATTCATGGAAAGAGTTATCCTCAGAAGGAAATCAACAGGAAATTCTTGTTGACCTTGCCACACCATCTTGACAGTAAAGCTCAATCAGTCCGTGAGCCCTTAGATTTCAAGACTATGTCATTGGAGAAATTGTATGGAAAGATGAAAACTCACGAGATGGAGCAGGAACAAAGGAAAATCATATATAGTGATGGTATAATGGATAAGAAGAATGCTGAACTGCTCAAGACAACTGTTCTTATTGCTAGTGACCATAAAAAGCTAGATATTACAGTGGAGAAGCCTAAGTCTAAGGCTGAAATGCTCTTTGAAGCTGAGATGGATGATGGAGATCTCTCTGGTGATCCAAGTGATTCTTATACAATGGAAGAACTGCAAAGCATGAAAGATCCTACAATGGCCAATCTTGCAGGGATGTTCAGTAACATCAGGTTCAAAAGGAAACAAGGGTATAAGGGTTCTGGAAGTAGCAGCAGAGGACAGAGATCCAGTTCATCATCAGGGTCAGGCTACAAGACAGGGATGATTGACAGAAGCAGGTTCAGATGCTTCAATTGTGATGAAGTTGGACACTTTGCCAGTGAATGTAGAAAAGCCCAACAAGCAAATGACAAAGGAAAAGCCTATCAGAAAAAGGGTTCTGGAAGTTCAAAGAAGTATCCAATGAAGTCTTACATAGATGAAGGAAAGAACTGGGATGATACAGATGATGAAGAGGAGCAGTATGGAAATCTTGCACTGATGACTCAATCTTCATATCAGGTAGTCATTTCAAACACTACTGTTTCTCCTACTTCTAGTTTATGTGAGAATAAACACTGTGCTAATCTTAAAGACTCTATTAAACTTAATTTACAGGAATCCTATGATAAAATTAAGGTAGACTGAACTGAAAAATCTTGCATTGATAAGTACAATACCTTAAGTCATAGTTATAGGAATTGTATAGCTATGTTAAGATGCACTAATGGTACTGCTGGTGACTTAAAAGAAGAACTAAAGAAATTTAAAGATAAAAATGATGAGTTAGTTCTTGCTAATGCCACCATAGATAACCTAAAGCATGACAAACGCTATCTGGAACT
>PHNY01239897.1:410-29886 GCA_003724115.2 Anethum foeniculum
TCGTGCATTGCACGGGTTCTAAGCTAGTACTATATTATAATAGATGAAATATTAAGAGTTTGGTCGGTACCTGTTTTTTGGTACAAAGTGATTTTACCTGATTACCCTTACTAATATATTTTTATAAAAATAATTTTCATCAAAAAATTTTTATACACCATATATTAATATCACATACAACTACCTTTTTCAATCAAAACATATTACATTTTT
Organism: Anethum foeniculum; assembly: GCA_003724115.2. Lineage (NCBI taxonomy): Eukaryota > Viridiplantae > Streptophyta > Magnoliopsida > Apiales > Apiaceae > Anethum > Anethum foeniculum. Next base: position 624 of record PHNY01239897.1, read on the forward strand.
TATTTTTCTCAAGTAAAAAATCTCTATTTTCAGAAATATCATGGACAATCAAATCTATACTTACTATCTATACAATTATATAATAGATGAAATATTGAAAGTTTTGGTTCAACGATTTTCGTTCTTTTATTAATAATTTTGTTGTAATTAATAACTAATCAATTAACTTTTTCAACTAAACAACAATTACACTATATAAAAATATCACAGCAATTACCATTTCAATCAAAACATGTTACCTTTTCTATCAATTAAAACACCTCTATTTTTAGATTTATCACGGACAATCAAAAATACGTTACTTTTTCTATATTTTCTCAAATAAAACACCTCCTATTTACCTTTTTAATTTTTTCTAACCAAGTTCCACGTAACTTCCAAAAATAACGTGGATAATTTTATTTAATTAAATTAAATAATAATATTATAATTATTAATAACCTATAAATTATCTTTTTAAACTAAAATGCACTATCGAATTAATTAAAATTAGATTAAAAATTATATAATATTAATAAAAGTTCGTGCATCGCACGGGTTTACATTATTTTTACATTATTTTATTTTTTCTAAGCAAGTTCTACGTATTTTTCAAAAATAATACTGGCTAAAATGATATAAAATACCGAATATGAATTTTGCTAAACCTATAAGTAATTGTGTTTTAGCGGATTTTGGCTATAATAATTGGTTATATTTTAAGAATGGTGTTACACCCGAAAATTGATATGGGCTATAAACAGACCCATTACGAGAATTGTTGTTATTATTGGGCTGAAATAATTGGGTCCAAAATTATAGTTAAGCTCTCATACCGGTATATTGACCAGAAACATGTACCACTATGTTGACCATATATTTTAAAGAGGAGTCCTCACCTTATATTTTAAAGAGGTTTGAAAAGACAAGTGAGAGTATCAGCTCACATGCCAGCTGAGCAGGATATATAATTATAACAAATTATGACTACGTGACCCTATGAAGGCACAACATGGAGTCCCTACGGGATTGTATTACACTTGTAATGACCTCTTTGAGGTCAGCATTACATAAATATTTCTGAGATCACATCATATGAAGATAATTTACAAGACAATGACTGAAAACATGCGAGCCTAGCCCTAGAAGAGGTCGCCTCGCTATCAAATTATATTATATTCTCTATTGACTTGAAGACCCATGCCCAAGCCTCTAGGGGTCGCATGGGAGGAAGGATCATTATGCGTGGACAGATTATCAGCTATCGCACGTGCTTTCTATAAGGCCATATTGCATGACCAGACCCCAAGGGGTCGCATGTGAGTACACCAGGTGCTCTCGTGCCTCACCAACAAGATATCTCTGCCTAGCTCCATGACGGCCTAGTACAGCCAACAAGCTTGGGCATGGATAGATATAGGATTCTGTGACGGCCCACCAACGTCCAACGGACTTGAGTCCTGATGGACCGGACCAAATCCTAACCCATATGGGTAACTTGTCCTTCAAGAATTACGTGTGGATTAAACCCCTATAAAAAGGTACGTAGGCCTCTTGTTACAAATGATTAATAGTTTGCAAAAAGAGAGAATAAACATATTTTCTCTTGCATTCAAAGAATCTATGAACAAGATCAGCTACAAATTCCATCAGTTTTCACCCCGTGTTCTTCGCGTTCTTAGCAAAATCAATGTCTTTTGCTCCGTAATTTCAGTAAACCTCCAAAATATTGTTATACAAAATAATGATATATGGAATTTTGCTACAGGTCCTAGCTATTCAGTATTAAAAATGTCTATTAAAGTGCATTTTATAGTATGTCACCCAGATTTTTCTATGTCACCCAGATTTTTAGCTAAATGCCCTTGTTGAAAATGCTCTGTCGAGCGCCATAAAACAACCTAGTTATAAAATTTTATTCTTTTATCGGGACCTGATTTCGATTATCTAACTATTCGGATAGCTGCTTATATCAAAGGCGGGCGGTCCCTGGCAACCGTATGCCAGGGACGATTTTTGCAACACAAGGCTCCACAGCCGTTGGATGGAAGATCCAACGGCTCTGTTTTAAAAAAAAAAATTAACCGGTACTGCGGTATATCGCAGTATGGCTATCGTACTGCACTATTATACCGCAGTACGCCCTGTTCCCTTATCCCGTTCAACCTGAAAAACGGCCTCACATTTACACCACACGATTCTCCCCCAAAATCTAACTGTAAACCCTAAAAATCCAACTAATAAACTCTAAAAATACAACTAATTAGCAGTGGCCTAATTACCAACAATTACAAGTAAAACAATCGATTAAAATATTAAACTAATCCTAACACACTACAAATATTATTTACACACATAGATACACACGAATTTACATAATGGAGAAGAGCATACCTCGTAGACGTGGAAAAATCGAACGGGATTGCTTCCTCTCGACGATTTGAAGCAAGAACCTAGATTTCACCCCTCTGTTCGCCTCTCCCAGACCCTCTCTGCTGCTCTGTTTGTCGTCTCGATGATTTTGAATTTTAGATTGAAGGGGTGTACTGCGATATTATACCGCAGTATGAAGGGAAGGGTAAAATGAAAATTTGTCCGTACTGCGCTATTATACCGCAGTATGGGTTAATTTTTTTTAAATCAGAGCCGTTGGATCTTCCATTCAACGACTGTGGAGCCTTATGTTACAAAAAACGTGCCTGACATACGGTTGCCGGGGACCGCTGCCGTATATCAAAAAATTGGGTTATCCATAGAATTTTTAAAACCAGATATTATATCCTTTCAAAAAAAAAGCCAGATATTACATCGAAAATTAGGATACAAAGATTTTCGGAATATTCATTACCCAACAAAAAATAGTGATCTGTAGGATCAGACAACATTAAAAAAATTTAAAAAAAAAATCTCTAAAACTATAAAACAGATTACAATTAACACACGGACAGAACACAGTTGAGATCCCAAACCCATCAAGAAATGCCGATGGATCAAGCCGAGCTCACTACCGACCAGGTATACATACATACACACATCCTATGTATCTATCTTCATAGATTTATTACACTTGTATTTCAATTCACATCACTTTCATTGTTCTAATGTCTTCTCCAAGATTTTAGTCATATATGTTTTTATGATGTTCTACTCAGTTGTTATTAAAATTTATGATAAGCTATTGTTAATCACTTTCACTCATTATCTTAGGTGTATAATATATGCATGATCACGTTATTTTTAGACATGATGTGTCTTTTTGTTGCTTCATTATCGAATTTATTGTGTAATGCTATGTATATAATTAAAGATCGGTTTTTCTGCTATGTGCCCAACTGCACACAATAAACGCGTAAAATTGTAAATTTGGGTTATTTTGGTTGGTGTAGTTTTTGTGCATACAGGAGTGCACCAGTACTTAAGAAAAGGAACTAATCAAAATAAGTTAAACTTATAAATTTTCGTGCTTATTGTGTGCACTTGGGCACGTGGTAGAAAATTTGATTACAGATTAACTAAAGATCTTTTGTGGGTTGGTGGAACTTAAGGATTTGATTTTGAAATAGTGTAGTATATAAAGTCGAATGACAGAGTTCGTGTTAGAGTATAATATAAGATCGTGGATTAATAATTCGGGTCAGTAATTTGGCTTAATAATTGGGTTAATATGGTATTGAGCTTAACTGAGTTAAATTAAAAAGAAGTATAGGATTATAGTAGTTTTGAAATTGTATAGGTGGGTTTTATTAAAAAGAAAAAGGGTTTTTGATAATTGGGTGCTTTATAGTATATGTAAGAAATTTGTGTTGAAAAATATGGGGTTTGAGAGAGAGGATTATTAGACACTTTATAAAACATAATTGGGTTAAATATTTGGTTAAGCTAAAAAAATATGGTCTTTAAAATAGTATTGTGCATTGTAGACGGTATATTGAAGAACAATTGTGTTATAAGTATATATTCGGTTTTTTTAAATAAGATAAGCTTTAAAAAAATAAGTATAGATAGTATATAAGTGCACCGTACATGAACTATTTGTCGATATATTAATAAATTACAGGCTCGTGCTTGCTATGCTTGTATTAATGGATCTTCTCCTGTTGTCAAGATTTTGAAGCGGGATATTCCATGGGAAACGTACATGTCAACTAAACTCATTTCAGGGACAGGCCTTCAATTGATAAAGCGTTATGATAAGAAGCCTCAAGATTCCAAGGCGCAGTTGCTGGATGAAGTAATCATTTCACCTGAACTTTTTATTTTATATTAATAGGTGTTAGAGTGTCCTTTTTTTATAACATGCTCTAAATTTTAATTATCTGATGAACTGTGTATGATAATCATCATGTTACTACTACTGCAATGTTATAGAAATGTGGTTGTAGCAGCTTCTGTATAGTCATAGTAATTAGTAGTTATCTGTCATACAAGTCAGATTATGAATGTTTTACTACTGCTGCAATGTATGGAAATGTGTTTGTAACAGCTTCTGTACTGTCATAGTAGTTACGTGTCATCCAAATCAGATTATGAATGTGTTACTACTGCTGCAATACAATAGAATTGTGGTTGTAGCAGCTCCTATATTATCATAGTAGTTATCTGTCATACAAGTGAGATTATAGTTTGTGTAGAATGTTATGAACTTATTCGTCTTTTAAACAAAATAATTCCCTCTCCCACCCCCTGAAGCTTAATTATCTACATGTCTAACCTTTTCCTGTGTACTAGACTAAGTAGTACCACGTACTAACTTAGCATTATAAAGATGGGGACTTTCCCAATAATTGTTGATTCTCTTTATTTGTCACATAATCAAAGCTAATAATTGTTCTTTATCCATTTTCCTTGACGCTTCAACTTGTTCTATCCCAGATTCTCTCTAATGATGTTTTCTATTGATCTCTAAAATTTTGGTTATGGATTATGCAATGATTTATATTCATTTGAGCTGTATATGGAATAAAATTGTTACAGGATGGTCCGGCTTACGTGCGAGTGTTTGTCACGATTTTGCAAGAGATCTTCAAAGAGGACACAGTTGAATATGTTCTGGCTTTGATTGATGAAATGCTAGCAGGTAAATGTGGTGAATGCTAATTTCAGTTCTAGTACGTAAAAGATTTTATAATCTCAATTTATGCTATTTGCAGAAAACCCTTCACGAGCCGGATTATTCCATGACAAGTCTGTTGGAAGTGCAGCTTATGAACCTTTCCTAAGGTCTGGTTCTTGAACTGTCTATTTGTCTACTTGTAACTGTCAGTCATAAACTTGATATGGAAAAAGTGGTTGCAAGTATTAAATGATTATATCAGTTATTTATTGCTGCTCTATGGGCAACTGGAATTGCTGAAGCAAACATGTTATACCTAAAGCTGAAACTCTGATTTTATATCTATGAAAGCATAACTTGTAATACACTTATGAGTAATACAGTCGTTAATTGTCAGTTGCATTGTAAACTGTTTTTATTTCACAGGTTATCAAAATTTAGTGTAGATTTTTGTATCCTCACGAAGCAGTAGCAGTCATTATTAACGTGGGAATAAATGCTGATGTGTCACCCTTACTGCTCCAGATCAAACAGAAGAGAATTACCTCCATAACTCTGGGGTGATTTTAGTAAAACTGGGCAATCTGAATGAAGTGACTGGATTATCGAATTGGAGTGTTAAATAATCACCTTAATACTTTCTCCTTATTCATTGATATAAGAGCTTAAAAGTAAACAAACATAATGATAAAATTAGCGACTTTAATTTATTCAGTTACATGGAAGGGTTATTAGACAATCTCTTGTAGTATGGAAACTTCTGTCTTCTATTAATGCTCTATGTAAATCGTAAGATACTTTGGTACTGCTGCCTAGGTGATCATGTCAATTGTGACCAGAACATGGCAATGATTATTCTGTGTTCTACTAACGTTTTTTCTTTGGATCTATTTTTCTTATTTACTGAATAGTGCAAATAGTCAATATGAGACAATGTATTGAATACCAGCTTATTATGTGGTAATTTTTATATTCAGTTTTAATTAATTAAACAGATTTTTGTCTTCTTCAGATTGCTTTGGAAGGGAAGTTGGTTTATACAAGAGAAAAGCTGTAACATACTTACCTTGATAATAAGGTACTTATATTATGAATTATTACACAGTGTAGTTAGAACTAAGAACTACTCAGAAACTTAATATTGACTCGGTGCACCTAACTTCTCCAAACACGATATGTCATATTAGTGCAAGATTAAAAGCTCAGGATGCAGCACTTATGAATGGTGAAGCCTCTGATTCTAAGAAGAAACTTAACACTGTTGAGGAAGTTCTGAGAGGACTGTTGGATTGGATTTGTGCTCAGGTTCGTAGATAGCCATGTAATATAACAATGGTATTTTCATCTTATAGTCCAACAACTGTATTTTGCTTTTCCTTTGTGTCTATGTCTCTGAAATCTCACAGCCATGCTTAATTGTTTGAAGCAAATATTGGAAATCACAATTCCTTTAGTAGAATTGTTCTCTAGCTATAAGCAAGATCTAAACTAACACTTAAATCATGTTTTTATTATTTCTAACAAATTATTATAAAACTTTAGTCTCTTAAACCTAGAAACCTGACTTGCGTAAGCTTTATATAAATGCTATTTTTAATTTTGGGTCGCTTGTGCAGCTCAAACAGCCTTCTCATCCAAGCTGTAGCATTCCTACCGCTATCAGTTGCCTGGCAAAATTATTGAAAGAGCCTTATGTTAGATCATCATTTGTACAAGCAGATGGTGTGAAGCTGCTTGTTCCTCTGATTTCTCCAGCTTCCAATCAGCAATCCATGCAGGTAACCCCGCATTTTGTTCATGGCATATTAACCTTGCAATTATAGGCCAAGTTGGCAAATATCAGTCCTCTAATTCTTATCCAAAGCTTCAATTTTTGGGACCAATATGTGACCGGTTTTAAATTTGTTTAATTCATCTAGTCAGGCTCAAATATCTTTATTTGATCACTCTGTCATGCTCTCTTTGTTCAAACCATATGACTGCATTTCTTTTTTTAAACAGCTCCTTTATGAAACTTGTCTTTGCATTTGGCTTTTGTCATTCTATGAACCTGCAATTGATTACTTGGCTACTTCTAGAAGCCTGCAGAGACTGATTGAGGTTGTCAAAGGTTCAACAAAAGAAAAAGTAAGTTATGGTCTTTTTACATGGATTGCATTTTTGCCCATATCAATCTTGGCATTGAGCGGTTCATCAATAGATGAATACCAATTAAATTTTATCAGTCTGAGTTTATGATGTTTGATGTATAAATGCATGTGTAGGTTGTCCGGGTGATTGTCTTGACACTCAAGAATCTGCTTTCCAGAGGTACCTTTGGTGCTCAAATGGTAGACCTCGGATTGCTACAGGTTGTTCAGAATTTGAAAGCGCAAGCATGGAGTGACGAGGTGTGAAAATATTCAACTTCTTAATGCATTAGAAGTGTTATGAACCTGTAAATTTTTTTTTTTTTTTTTAACATCTGGTATATAACATGACAAAAGGAATATGTATATATTCTTTCTCAGATTTTGTTATAAAGTGTTGCTTAGGACATGTTACTATCTGCGATCTGTCTATTATTATTTTGCCGGAGTTCTCTAGCTGATATCTGTTAGCCAAAATATTCAATTACAGAAAGTGAAGTAATATCTAAATCTCTCTGCAAGCTTAATATTTATCACCTGCTTAATTTTCATTATCTTATATTCCAGCTGCTACTTGAGACAGCTAACATTTGAGTGGAAGTAGCTAGCAAAAATATCTTAATCCGTCTGCAAACCGGATAATTATCAGCTGCTTTATGCACCACCTCATTTCAGCTGCCACCGGATGGCTAATGTTTTATTTTTTAGTTCTTAATATTTGAGATGAAGAGGTTAAGCAACTATGATTCTACTGAAACACATTAAGTTTTAGTAACATGCTCTTTACAAGTTGCTTCAATTAAGTCTCTCTGCAATCATATAGGGTACCGACAAAGCATTCAACATAAAATATGCAGACTTCCATCAAAGATTTCCCTACAGTGATTTTGAAGAGAGTGAATCCTGTTCCTTAGGCTATATCCTAGAACCAATTATCATATATACTTGCTTTCTAATTCTAAAACTCCGATTGACTTGCATTAGTTAACTCTTGTAGGATCTGTTGGAAGCTCTGAACCAACTGGATGAAGGATTGAAAGACAAGATTAAGAAGTTAAGTTCTTTTGACAAGTACAAGCAGGAAGTCCTTCTCGGGCAGCTTGACTGGTCCCCAATGCACAAGGATTCTATATTCTGGCGAGATAACATTACTAGCTTTGAAGAGAATGATTTCCAGGTATTGCTTGTATTCAAGCATTAGTCAAATCTGATTATGTATACACTTGCTGCATTTGAATAACTTTAATCTACTGTTGATCCCATCAGTTCATCTATGTCAAAGTAATATCAATCCTTATATTATAAGTTGATATCTATCTAACCTATACATTAATCAGTTGGATAATTACTCCTGATTAGTTTGATTACAAGCTTCTGTATGCTATGGAAACAATACAGTAAAAGAGTGGACAAGTTTTAATAAGTATTCTGTATAATACTAAAAGGCGCCAAAACTATTTCCAGAAAAAAAATATCTAAATTGATGTATTTACATCATCTCTCCCTCAAGTTGGTAGATACTCCATAAATTTCTCTCAACCCCAACTTGAAAGCAATTTGTTGAACTAGTTTTATTTAAAAAAGTTATAACATTAAATAAAAGGGTTTTTACAGTGCAAATAGAGTGCATGTGCATAAATGGAGGACAATTTTGAAACACTTTATCAAGATATATTTTATCTTTATCATCCAACCCGGCCCTCTCTGTCTAAATATTATTTATAATCATAGAAGAAAAGCCAAAGGGAACCATAGAAATTGTGGTCTGCCTCAATATACCTAGGAGTTACTATCTTTTTCAATCTTTACATTACATCACGGTAGAAGTTAAATTTTTTGCAGTCTTCTTGTGACCTCATCCTTTGCTCTTCTCAATTACAACGGTAAGATACTTGTCATTCTTACTAGATTGTTGTGCTTTAGCTAATAAAAGGTGATTCGGTTCAACCCCGTTCAAAAAAAACGTCTCCCTCGTGTGAGTTTTCAGCCAGCTTCTATCCCTCTTTTGACGCTTTCTTTTTATGAGGTTGCATGTCTAATTACTATTCTTTGGGTAGATAAATCATGGTGCCAAAGTATGAGAACTGGGATGTTTAAACTTAAGTGTATTACTAGGGTACTATTATGTTGGTTTGAAGTTACCATTGATTCATATGAATAAGCAAGAGTTACATCGTGCACTCAAATGTTAGTTAATATGCAATGCCAGCTGATCGGAGCGAAAGGTGATAACATATGAGGCTTGCGACAACATTTGGATTTTCTACTTTTTGTGAAAGAAGATTAAGTTTCAGCCCATAGGCATTAAATTTTGTCCAATAATCTCTGTACAAATGTCTCTTGCCTTTTGGGGTACAGGGGAGCAGTGTTACTAAAAAATTTAGTCAGAACTAGAGTGTGATTCTTAAAGTGCCTTGTGCCTATCTGATCATATGATTCGAGCGTTACGTTGTCATATCTTATCTAAATTAGTAGTGGCAGGAGCTAGCACTACAACTCCCATCTTCTTTGGATTTTTGACTATTTTAACATTAATAATTGATGTGTGCCTCAGATACTAATAATCTCTCGTCTCACTGTATTTGCACATAGTACTTCCATTAGTTGTGAATTGTGATTTGCTTGATCTTTCTTTGATCAGCAGAGTTGTGTTGGGTCTCTTTATCCTTTAGATGTGTTGTATATACTAAATCTCAAACTATTGTGTCACTTTGTACTTTGGCAGATTCTTAGAGTGCTCATAACAATTCTGGGCACATCCAGTGATACAAGGTCACTTGCTGTTGCTTGCTATGATCTCTCGCAGTTCATTCAGTACCACCCTGCTGGTCGGATTATAGTGACCGACCTAAAAGCAAAGGAGCAGGTAATGAAATTGATTAATCATGATAATGCGGAGGTCACCAAGAATGCCTTGCTTTGCCTCCAGAGGCTATTCCTCGGTGCCAAATATGCTAGCTTTTTGCAGGCTTGAGATCATTTTCTGAATATGTATTTGGCTTTTCGGAAAGAAATAATTAGTGTGACCTGATTGAGCCGTGTTTTTGTTCTAATCATCATAATATGAGGGAAAGATGTAGGTCATGTCTTCCAGCTGTTCAAATTTATTTCTGAGAACTATTAATTTTGTAATATTATAAAATAAAGTGAACATTGTTTTCATGTTGTATTTACTAAATTTAATCAAAGTACCCAAACTATTCTGAATTTCTGAAAAATGTCCATAATATATAATCTTCAGAATGTCCAAAGTGTTTGTAAGAGATAAATGCATTGTGGGAAGATGTAACGAAAGTTAAAAGAGTTAAACAAAGAGATATGGAGGATAAATGCAAATTCATGAAAGTATTATCCCTGTTTACTTGTGGGGATTGTGAAGCCTATTTGCAGATCGGGGCGGGTTTGGGAATAGTTTTTGAATTTAGGAATCAGGGACAGAAATAGTATTTCCCGGTGAGGAAGTGACCCGATGATCGTCTCTAATCATCATAACCGAAAGAACATATAACCATGATTCTAGTAGCAAGTGTTGCAGAATGAATCAATTTCACAACTTAAAACGGTTAAAAATTGGAATTACTTGAATTTCGTAATGGAATAATCCAGATGGTACTTGTATAGTTGTATTACTTCTAAAACAATTATTTGTCCATGATATAAGAAAAATGCTACATACCCCAAACCGGTTCCCAAAATCGTTCCCAAATGCTGAGTTGTCGTATGAATCTCACGAATAAACACCCGTCATGTATCTTACGGGAATATTTTTATGAACGCTTTTGAGGTACGTAGCACTGCTCATGATATTATTCACAAAGCGGGTGGCTTTCTACGCTTGAATGATAGTAATTGACAAGAAAACAGAACGTTAGAATTTGCTTTCCAGCTCTTACACAACGGTCCTCAACATTCAAATACAACCGTTACAAGATCTCTCCTGATCTTCACACCATTATTTAAACACCTCACTCCCCTTACATTTCAATCAATCAACCACACTTTCTTGCATTGATCTTCAAGAAAACACAAACCCTATTCTCAATCCAAGATTTCGAAACATGGGTGGTCTTACACTAGGCGATTCCTCCTCACACCCCACTCAAAAAATCTTCCTCTTCACAAACTACATTCTGCTAGGTGCAGCTTCTAGCTGCATTTTCTTAACCCTATCTCTCCGCTTAATTCCATCGCTTATCGGGTTTTTCCTGATCCTCCTGCACATCCTCACCATAGGAGGAGCTGTCGCGGGTTGCGCAGCTGCCTCCTCTGGTGCTGGAAAATGGTATGCTGCACACATGATGGTCACAGTCCTTACTGCAATATTTCAAGGCTCGGTTTCGGTTTTAATTTTCACAAGCAGCAAAGACTTTCTTGGCAAACTAAAATCATACGTTAGAGAAGAAGATGGTGTAATGATCTTGAAATTAGCAGGTGGTTTGTGTGTTCTAATCTTTTGTTTGGAATGGATTGTTCTTACACTTGCCTTCTTTGTCAAGTACTATTCTTTGGAGGAGAATGATGGAGTGAAGAGAAGTGCCAAGGTTCAGCAAGAACTAAATTATTTGCCTTATCCTGTTTAAGAATCATGTATTTAAATCTAAATCTACCTGTTGGATTTCATTTTATTCATTTATTTGATTTGATTTGATTGGTTTTGTAATGGAGATTTCATGCTAAATTGATTGGCATGTTACATGTATTAATTACTCTGTTCTTAGTGAAAAAGACTGAAGTCTCTCTCACCTGGCAAAGCATTCAATCTAGTGCAGATTTTGATAAAATGTTCTACGCAGAAAGAATTATACTCCCTCTGTCCCACACAGGGGATGTATACATCTGTTTGCAAGCATTTCGACTAGGTTCATAATTTTTTTTAAATTATTTTCTTTTTATTCAGAAAAAAAAAAATTTAAAAAAAATTATGAATATACTTTATAGGAGTCTTAAAAAACGTGTCAAAAAGTAAATACATGTCTATTTTGACTTTTGACTAGTCAAATTGACTTTATTTTTGACTGAGATTTTCATATATTATATAATTATAGATAATTTGTAATATTTAGTCAAATATTGGTCAAAAATTTTCCGAATACAAACATTTTAGTCTTGGATCGGAAAATCCGTAACTTGGCTTCCAAAAAGTTATTCCAAATTTTTTTTCCAGAGACGTCTGATGTTGGGTTGGATGTTAAAACCCAATCGGACTAGATAATGGCAGTACCCAACAAAATCAAGTTACGGTTTGGTTTTTGTCGGTTCAGATTAGTGGATTTTAATTGTTTGTAACAATTGATTGGTAAAATTATAAAATAAAATAATATGTTTTTATTTAAATTTTCCTCATTTAAATGCATATAAATAACAAAAAAATGTATTTTTTTCTTAACAAAGTAAATCACTTTGTAAACTATTAATGTTTAATAACCTGACAACCAGTTTAATTGCAAAAAAAAAAAGGATGTTGGATAAAAATAATATAAAAATGTTTAACATTTTTTGCAAAGGAGAGTAAAACAGAATCGGTTGATACGTGCGATAAATTAAAGATTGACTATTTGATGAGATTTGACAGCGAATTAATTTGTAATTTATAAGACAAAATTATTTTATATAGTTATAAAATATAAAATTAAAATATATATGTGCATACAGTTCATATTAGAAGTCGTAGGGATGGCAAAATAATCTGATACGACGTATAACCGATTCAAAACCCGAAATTTTGAATTTACCGAATCCGATTTTGTGGATTTGGATATGGATTTAATTTTTAAACCCGAAAATTTTTGGATTTGGATTTTAATTTTAGGTATACTGATCCGAAATCCGAAACTCAATCCAAACTCGATCCGAACGCGAAACCCGAAAAAAACCCGGAATATATATATAATTATTTATATATGTATATATAATTTTATAGGATTAAATTCTATGGAGTCCCCTGTTTTTTGTGGAGTCCTGGAGTCCCTACACATTCTGCCATTAAAATATTACATAAAATATTGCAAAACGTATTATTTTTCGAATCGTGTTCTACAAAAATCACTATTTTAGTTAGAATCTTGCAAACCTAACACATTTTACTAAGTAGGACATGTATGTTCTGCAACATAAACATGTATGTTCTGCAAACTAAGCATGTTTTATAGAATTATAGGTTTTGCAGTGTTCTACTTGTAAAAAGTATAAGATTTGCAATATTTTAATTAAAATAGTGATTTTTGTACAACATGATTCGAAAAATAATACATTATGTAATATTTTATGCAATCTTTTAATTGCAGAACGTAGAGGGGACTCCAAGACTCCACAAAAAATATGGGACTCCATAGAACTTTACTCTAATTTTATATATTATATATTATAATCCATTATGTAAAATATATATTTATATATATAAGGTCCTGATTTAAGAGAAATCAAATTAAAATAAAAACTAGAAACCAACTCAAATTTATAATAAACACATGTACTGTATATCATCACCACACACAACCATTACTAACTCCATTCACCGTATCAGATTAACTCCAACAACCACACTTGATTATCATTAAGTCTAGCCATCACTACCGTCTAATTCGAATCACCACTTCAAAAACCAGTAATTCCGGTAACTATTTTTTTCTCCCATTCCGATCTCTGCATCTCATTACTCATCAACACCAAAATCACCAACAAAAAATCATTATTCTCCAATAAAAATCACCAGATTTGAAATTTTAACATGATATGCGAATACATATACCAATTTATACGAAACAAATCAACCGATCTATATTTCAATCACTAATTCGTATAAGGGCAATCATTTATTTATATCACACCAATCACCAATTGCATTATAAAAATCACCAAATAGTATATACGAGACATATACATACAAACACGTCTTGGCGGATCTTATACAGAGATTAATAAAAATTGTCAATCTCATTGGCTGGCTATACACCATAATTGTTGTAATTACGGTCGGAGTTCATTGATAATAGGTATGATTGTTATAAACTCCATCGCTTTTAACAATTGACCAGATCTGAAATTTGAATAAAGTATCGCAACAGGTCTCGAAGGAGAAGACCAACCGGATCTTAGCGGAGAGGTTAGTAATAATTTACTGCAACTAGGGGGTATAATTATTATATTAAGAAGGAGAGGTGGTGGGAAAAGTGTTTCGATTAGTGATCTTTGAAAAAAGGTCGGGGAAGAAGGTGGGTTGGCGTGTGAGTTTGATCGGAGGATAAAAATGTCCTGGTAGGGGGAAGAGGTAAGACGCCAGGAGAAATGATTGGTGGAAGGAGGCCGGAAATATGACCTGAGATAGGTCTCGTCGGATTGTCAGATTAGAGGTGGAGTACTAAATGGTAGGGGAAGGGATGGGTGTGGAGTACTGGACAAGTATGAGGAGGGGGTGGGTGGTGTTAAAAAAATGTAAAATATTCAATTAATGAATGGTTTCTAATTTTTATTTTAAAATTGGTTTCTATTTGACCATTGGTATATATATATATATATATATTGAGTTTGATTATTAAGACATTAGTTATACATATATAAATCCAACTAATGATGTGGTGGAATGGTTAAAGATGTCAAATTAAAATGCACATTCCCCTAGTTCTGCAGGTCGTGTGTTCGATCTCTTGCAATTGCAATTTTAATAGTTATACATATTTTCGGGTTTGGGTTTCGGGTTCGGATTTTGGATTTCGGGTATGTTGATATCCAATCCAAAAAAAATTCGGGTTTCGGATATACCCGAATCCGATCCGAAATTCGTTGGATCGGGTTCGGGTATTAATTTTAGGGTATTTTTCGGGCTCGGGTAGGGTTCGGGCATGGATAAAAATTTCGGGTTTGGATATGGATTATGTCATACCCGACCCGACCCGATTGTCATCCCTAAGAAGCGGGCAGGGAAGGCTAAATGTAATCGACATGCAACTCATGAATTTTTAAAGTAGTTAAACCGAAATCGTAAATCATCATTTTGATTTTGGATCAGATTGATTTATGCGGATTATATGATTTAGTTTGAACCATGATTGTACCTAATTTTTATAAAAATATAGTAGTTTTTTCTCTGACAAATCCTGATCGTTATATTTTAGTTTTAGGACCTTCAACATGTTTTTTTTATATTTCAGTTTTGGGTTTTGAAACACGATGTTGGTTTCGATTCTACCAGGCATAAAGATGGATCATGGATGCGGGGAGTAATTTTGAACTGGCGTGAAAAGACTCTAAAAGATTCAGGTGAAGAAGTCGAGCGAAACTTGCTATTCTATGCTGGATCATTTGGAAAACTCAAAATGAGTTAATGTGGCAAAAAAGAACAACCTCAAGCTAATGTTATAATCGCTTAACTAAATAATATCTTGTATAATGAAGATTGCCCAAAGATATTATACACATGCTCTATTTCATAACAAGTTAGAATGAGATGAAGCAGATGTTCGAGTAAAGCTGCAATAGATAACAATAGATGCTGCAATTTTCAGTGAGCAGAATGCTTTTGGTATCAGTATGATAGCCAGAGATGCTATAGGGGAACTAATCCAAGCGTGTACGACGAACAAATATGGTACAGTTGCTCCCGAACTAGCCGAAATCATGGCAATAAAAGAAGCCCTCGGCTAGATAAAAAAGAAAAATTGACTTTTAGTGGAGGTTAAGTCTGATTGCTTAATAGCAGTACATGCGGTGCGAATCAATGTTCCAATGGTGTCACCATTTGTACAGGTGATCGAGGAATGCTTTCGCATGCTTTGAGAGTTAAACATAATTTCTCTTTTTTGTATTAAACAATCTGCTAATGTAGCAGCCCATATGTTAGTAAGTGAGTCATGTTTATCTCCATATCGAGTTCTTGATAGGAGTTATGTTCCTATTTGGGTCAAAACTATATTGATAAGTGATTTAATCGGTCAATAAAATCTCAATTTGCTTGTTAAAAAATAATAATGAGTCGAGACTTCTCCATATCTGATCCCAATAAAAACCTCAAACTTCTTGCATATAGTCTCATTAATACAGTAGTTAGCTGGATATTACTCTCATATCACAATTCATGCCTGAGAGTAAGAAAGCCAAGTCTAGGTATAGTTTTATTTTGCTAGATTTTAGCGCCTAATATTTTCAAGTGTCATTATGTTTCGTGCATTTGAATATTCAGTTTTGTGAACTTTATTGGTAAAATTAGTTTTTATATGAGATTTTGTTTATCGAAATCATAATAATTTTTTCATTTTCCATTTCATCCGATTTTATAACGGAAACTGGATCGATAAAAACCAAACCATTATTTTTTGAACCAAAACTGATGATTTCAATTTTAAATTTCTAAAATCGAGGATATACAATTTTAGTTGCGACTTTAACCAAAAATTGAACCTAACCAAGCCGTATTGTTAACCGATTGAATAACTTTTACTTGGATGAGATGACACTCTTGCTATCAAAAAAATACAATATATTTTAATATGAAAGATATTACCAAATATTTAAAGGTCTAATCTTGTTAAGTACAAATAAAAATTATATCTCTATGTTATTATTTCAAAAGAGATAATATATATATATATATATATATATATATATATATATATATATATATATTTGTTATTACATCATATTTTATTTGAAATACAAATTACAATTTATTTTAAATTAAATTTTCATTAAAATATATAAAAGACTTGTGAAATGTTAAAAAAAAAGTCCTTAACATTTTCCGACGATTTTAAACTTGTATCCATTTGGGTTTGTAATAAAATAAAATATACATAGAATAGTACCCAATCAATGAAAGAAGATCCAATTTTGAGACAGGAAGTTCGGGTTGACAGGCCCTCGATTGATGAACAAGAAAAAAAAATGAAACTCTTTGATTTGCTTTATAGCGAACCGTCTTGCTGACAAGGAGGATATGAAACTGAAAGTAGTAATGATTGCCATGAATGTTGCCCGCAAGACTGACTTTTTACCAACCCTTCGAGAGAACTTGTATAGAGAATGATTTCCTGTGGCGAGAGTGCGCCCAGATTGAAGTTATGCGAAATTCAAATAAAAAATGACCCATTATCACCCGTGTGCTCTAGGAATAATTGGACGACCCCTTAGCCCACTCTGGCTCAGTCGCAAAACCCAGATTTAGCTTTCAGTCCGTAGAGTGGATCAAAGACGAACCTTTCCTTTAATGGTTGGGGTAAGCATTCCCTTATTTGAACTTGGAAGTGACGAACAGGGGCCGGGGAAGACCGACGACTACATGAGGGGAGTAAAGGCTCTTCTTGGGTCTGTTTAAAAATCGTCCACCCTGTACTGAACTCTGCCTGCGGCGAGGGTACTAATTATTTATCAGCGGTCCTACTTTGTCAGATTTACTTCCGGTCCCCGATATGATGAAAAAGACCGATTCAACGAGATACGTCGAGTTTATCGTACCTGCGGGCCCCATGGTGGGCTGTCAACCCAAGTCGAGCATACATACGACAATTTAAACCGGTTTCACCCCAAGTAAGTACTAGTACGATTCCGATAGTTACTCCAGTTTAGGTCAAGACGAGGCCAGTTGATTGTAGATTTATTGTTTTACCTACTATTGGATTCAAATCAATGACTCTCGCCGTATGAAAGTCATACTATAACAGCCTCAACATCTAAATAAAGAAAGGGTGGACGCTGAAAATGAACCAGCCTAACCTTATAGCACTTCTTCGCCTACCTCTAGTTCTGGCACAAAGACTACTTCAGAGTCTGAAACTCATATAGTAGCCACCGACGATGTTGGAAGCATTGGCTACTATCTTGGAAAAATGAATTTTTGGTCTTTTTCGTCCAACGGTTAGGACATATATTACTCTTTTCTAGGTACGGAAGGAACTGGTCACGATACGCCGACATGAAACGAGTTTGGCCTTCCCCGAGCCCTCTTCGTTGCTTCTAAGTTCAAATAAGGGAATGCTTACCCCAACCATTAAAGGAAAGGTTCATCTTTGATCCACTCTACGAACTGAAAGCTAAATATGGGTGGTGCGATTGAGCCAGAGTGGGGCTCAGCGGTCGTCCAGTCATTCCGGGTGCACACAGGTGATAATGGGTCATTTTTCATTTGAATTTCGCATAACTTCAATTTGGGGGCACTCCCGCCACAGGAAATCCTTCTCCATACAAGTTCTCGAATGAGGTTTTTGCAGTCAGTTTGATAATGATCGAGTGACATCTTCTTCAGCCCGAACCAAGGATTCCTTTAGATCATACAAAACGGATAGGGGTCTGCTTAAAAGTCGTCCACCGTGTACCGAACTCTGCCTGGGGCGAGGGTACTAATTATTTATCGGTGGTCCTACTTAATCAGGTTATTTCCGGCCCCCGATATGACGAAAAATACTGATTCAACAAGATACGCGGAGTTTATTGTACCTACTACCAGGCGGTCAACCTAAGTCGAGCATACATACGACGATTTGAACCGGTTCCACCCCAAGTAAGTACTGGTACGATTGTGATGGTTACTTCAGTTCGTCAGTTCAAGCTTAGGTCAAGACGAGGCCAGTTGATTGAAGATTTATTGTTTTACCTACTATTGGATTCTAATCAATGACTCTCGCCGT
Organism: Anethum foeniculum; assembly: GCA_003724115.2. Taxonomy (NCBI): domain Eukaryota; kingdom Viridiplantae; phylum Streptophyta; class Magnoliopsida; order Apiales; family Apiaceae; genus Anethum; species Anethum foeniculum. The sequence continues at coordinate 19,400 of PHNY01239897.1, forward strand.
ATGAAAGCCGTACTCTAACAGCCTCAACATCTAAATAAAGAAAGGGTGAATGCCGAAAAGGAACCAACCTCACCTTATAGCACTTCTTCGCCTACCTCTAGTTCTGACACCAAGACTATTTCAGAGTCCTAAACTCAGATAGTAGCTACTGACGCTATGAGAAGCATTGGCTACTATCTTAGAAAGAATGATTTTTTGGTTCTTTTCGTCCACTGGTTAGAAAATCTATTAGGCTTTTCTAGGATCAGAAGGAACTGGTCACGAAAACGCCGACATGAAACGAGTTTCCCGCGGAGCCCGACACTATGGAGGGTCCCAATTTCAGTATCCGGACATACTATAACATTGATTTTCTTATGAGTTAGGTTGATTTTTTGTACACACATGAGGACCATCATAATTATTTAAGAGGGCCCATCAAAATTTGTCATCTTGTATTATTGTGGGCCCTTAGGAACAGCACAAAGTAACCGTTTCCTAAAAAAACTCTCAAAACATTTCATAAAAAAAACTCCCAACACGTTTTGAAAACTAATAATATATTAGTTAATTACCGATTATTCCTTTAAATAATGGGCCCAAATATATTAATATTCCCTGTCACCATTTAATACATTTTAATTGTAATTCGAAAATAATTTTGTATTTATTTTAGGGCTTTTCTAGGATCAGAATGAACTGCTTACAAATACGCTGACATGAAACGAGTTTCCCGCACGCGGAGTCTTGGCACTATGGAGAGTCCCACTATAAATATCCGGACATACTATAACATTGATTTTTTTTATGAGTTAGGTTGATTTGTTGTACATAAAGGAGAACCATCATAATTATTTAAGAGGTCCATCAAAATTTGTAATCTCGTGTTATCGTGGGCCCTTAGGTACACTACAGAATAACCGTTTCATAAAAAAACTCCCAAAATGATTCAAAAATTAATAATATATTAATTAATTGTTGATCATTATAATTATTTAAGAGGGCCATCAAAATTTGTCATCTCGCGTTATTGTGGGCCCTTAGGTACACTATAGATTAACTGTTTCATAAAAACACTCTTAAGATGATTCAAAAACTAATAATATATTAGTTAATTGCTGATTATTCCTTTAAATAAACCAAACCAAACCAAACGTACCCAGTATATCCCGCTTAGAGCGGGGTCTGGGAAGGGTAAAATGTACGCAACCATGCCCCTACCCTGAGAGTAGGGAGACTGTTTCCGTGAAGACCTCCGGCTTAGTGCATAATATATAAGATAATGAGGCTGTTTGGCTCTCCTTATAAGTCGTAAATAAGGACTTATTTCAACAAAAAATTTTACATTTACGTACTAATTTTTATAATTTAATATTTAGGAAGGGTTTAATAATTTTTATATGCAGAAAATAAGTAACTTATTTCAGAAAAAAATACAGTTTGATGTACTTTTTTCAAAAATAAGTAACTTATTTCTGACAAATAAGATTTGTCAAACGGGCTAAATGTGTGATATGTTCAAGACAGTACCTTAGCCCGTGGTATTATTCCTTTAAATAATAGGCCCAAATATATTAATATGCCCTGTCACCATTTAATACATTTTAATAGTAATTCGAAAATAATTTTGTATTTATTTTGGGTCCCTTGTTACTTTTGTGAAAGCTGTAATACAATTGTCTAAAGATTAGGCAACTGGATTTATATGTGAAGTAACGTTCCATGATTTGCGTTAATACAAATAAGTTGGTATCTAGCTGTTAATATGATAATGTTATACAGGGAAGTTTAAATTGGAAACGTCCCAAGAGATATAGCAATGTATTAGGGGATCTTATCTGTGGACTAAAAGCCCAAGAATTAATCATTAAATTTAGGATTTATAAATTATTTTATGATTCTAATAAAATTTAAAATACTTATTTCTATGAATATAATGGAAACAACATTTCTATAAATTCGATATATTTACAATTTATACTAGAAACCCTGCCACAAAGTATTGTATTTAAAAATAATTATTGTTTATATTAAAAAAATCGATTGCTCGTAGTAATTTCTAATTTTGGTTGGTATTATTTTTTGAGAAATTATCAAAAATACTATGTTTTCTAAGTTTTTTTTTTTGATATTACTATGTTCTGAAAATTTGCAAAAATACGGTGCAACCAAAATCAACCAGATATGCAACTAGTTTCAGTGAGTTTTTTGGTTGCATTAGAAGTTGATTTTGGTTGCATTCGAGGTTGATTTTGGTTGCATGGGGTCGCAGACCCGGCTAAGTTGCATCTGGTTGAATCGAGTTGCAGAAAAACCGTATTTTTACAAGAAAAAATGTATTTTTGTAAAAAAAAAAGTATTTTTGCAAAAAAAAGGTATTTTCGCAAATTTTTTAAAAAAGTGATAATATTTTTGCAAAATGTTTTTAAACTTGGGTATTTTCCAAAAAAGCCCTTATCTTTTTTGAAAAATATTTAGCCAAATTATAAAATAGAAAGGATTGGTGCGTTTGGACCATGAAAATTCAGTTTAACTTTAGTTAGTATGTTACCTTGTCCAATTTTGTTAAGATTTTAATAATAAAAAATATTATGCAAAGGTCATTTCATATAATTCATGGTATCACAATTCATTATTTCATAACTCTTTATTGACCTTTTAGTTATCGAATCAATTGTTTTCAAAAAAATCATGTCATCTAATATTTTTAATTTGTTTCTTAGGCGAGGAAGTATTTTGGACATTTTTAATTTGTAAAAGAATGTGGTAATTTTTTAAAGAAAGCAAATAAGTTATTGTATGTGAAATAAATATAAATTCAAATACATTTACTTCTGTTAATTATTTTATAAACTTGCATACAAAATTTTAAATGTACATCTTACGTTCACAACATTCTACTCGAGTATTAAAATCATATCTTAATTGATTTATGTGAAATTATTTTATAATTATATATATGTATATATATTATAAAATAAAATCTGATCATGCACTTTGAGTTAATTTTAACCCAACATTTATGAGTAAACGAGGAGTATGGTGGAAGGAAAAGTATGATGGAAGGAAGAGGGGAGGTAGTAGGTAGTGGATGAGTTGTTTTTAGTTGTATTTTAACATATTTAATGCTAATGAATAAATTTAAATAAATTTTCAAACAATAATAAATAATACATGATATTTTTATTCATTATTATTTAATTAAATAAAACATACATGTAATTTATGTTCAATTTTAATTTTTTTTCAAAATTTATAATCATTCAACATATGACCAAGGTATAAAAAATATGTATTTTTTAACGTAAGATGACCTAAGTGATAGTACCATAATAGAAAACAATTAACGTACTAGTTGTCCTTAATAAGCGCACTCTTAAACCCTAAACCCTAGCGCGTACATGCAGTTTAGTAGATAAAACACCTAGAATAGTTATTTATTACGAACGCCTTAAACCCTACAAGTCCTCGTTCTCGTTGTCTTGCAGATGCATTTGGACTGTAAACCAAAAACAACCCCCACGAAATACTACAAGTATAGTATCGATTCTTTTGTTTAAGCAGTGTTGTTTAAACGTTGGGGATGAGAAATGTTTGGTCTAATGGTAGAGTGCAAATGAACTTATCATAAATTTTTATGGTAATCAAGGCAGAGTTTCTGCAGGTTTTCACAGTGACCAAAAAAATGGGTCGTTCTTTAAAGTCTGTCAATGTTACAGGCCATGTATAAGCACAATCACCAAAGCAAATTTGTTTCTACTCCATTTCCCCACTCACTCTTGTTCAATATTTTAATTAATAAAAAACTATTAGTACTTCTCCTCAACTTCTCATCCCATTTTTGAAAAATAAAAAAATAAAGGTCTTTTGACTCCTGTCCCGAGTTCAGAGTACCCTTTTCAATGCTTACTTCATTTATCCACTTCCATGTATTACACATGATTAATATTATATAGTATAGCACAGGCCCATCATATCTTATTTTGACAATATTAAATCTTAGTTACTTTTTTTTCATATTTATTACTTTACCTAATTAAAACATAAATTAGATATACAATTGCTTCCCACCTCTATTCTCTTTTTAGGACAAAAGGGGTTTTTTCTTAGTAACATCTCTCCCCCTTTGTGCTTTTGTTTAAAACCCTACCTCCATTTTAACCCCCCCTCTCTCCTCACTCTCTCCCATCTCTCTCTCTTTTTAACCCCTCTCTCTCTCCCATCTCTCTCTCTCTCTCTCTCTCTCTCTCTCTACTGAAGAGAGTGAAAAAAACACAAACCCTCCATGGATAATAATGAAGCAACTAGTACAGTCTTGTCAAGAATCCAAAAATTAGATCCAGAAAACGGTGGCAAAATCCTGGGTTATCTCCTTTTACAAGATCTTGGTGAAAAGGAAATGATAAGGCTAGCTTTTGGGCCTGAAAATCATTTGATTTCTCTGATTAATCAAGTAAAAACTGAAATGGCTCGTTCATCAAACACTTCATCTGCTTCACCTTTCATCCCCATATCAAACCCTAATAGACCCAACCCTTTTCCCCAATCTTCACCAAGAATCATTGTTCCAAACAATGGGTTTCATTTGAGCCCTTCATCTCCTTCATCTCCATGGTTTCATAGCCCAAAACAAGCTCCTTCTGGTTCTTCACTTTCGTATGCTGCGGTGGTTAATGGGAATAATGGTGGTAGTTCTGGTAACCCTTTTGGCTCTCCGTCAAACCCTTCTTTTATTTCTCCATTTTACGGAAATGGTGGTGATGATGATGTTTTGTTTCTTGATGATGGTAAAAACTTGGACTTTAATGAACCAATTGTTAGTCCGGGCGGACGGAGTGATTCGGTGGTGTTTCCGTATGGGAATTGTAATGAGAATCACCAGTTTCTTCACCGGAGGAGTGTTTCGGTGAATGATGTGTTTTTAGGCCAATCTGATGAGAACAGTGGGAATGTAGGTGGAAGTGGTGGGTTTGGATGGAAGCCGTGTATGTATTTTGCTAAAGGGTTTTGTAAGAATGGGGGTGGTTGTAAGTTTGTGCATGGTGGTTTCGGTGCTGATTCGCCTGATGGGTCACCGAAATTTGATGGGTTTGATGAATTGATGAGGATGAAGGCTATTCAAGCTCAAAGAATGGCTTTGGCTGCTGGAGCTCCAATGCCTTATGGTAACAGATGTATGAGCTTTCTTAATGACAGTCCAAGGTAATTATTACACTTATTATTTGCAGTAAAAATTTAAAATTTATTGTTCTTTTAGATTTGTAATGATTGCATGTTTGGTTGAGTAATGATATGTGTACATGTATTAATCAATCTGTCTAAATTCTTGATCATGATTATATATATGTTATATGTCTGTATTAATCAGTATGTCTGAATTGTTGATCATCATTCTTCATATGTGTATATGTGTATATAACATTGTAAAGTAACAAGTCAGTATTGCTGGTGTGTGTATAGGACATGTGATCTTTATGTTATCTAGATTTTTCTATATCGGGAAATCTGGGTGGATTTTGGTTTTTTTTTATGTTGTTTCATGGTGTTGTGCTACATTGTAGATCCGCGGCAGCTGCAGCAGTCATGATGGGGGATGACTATCTTCCATTTGGTCGTTGCAGGCATGATAGGAGTGATTTTGCTGCTGCTTTTGGTGGATTTAGAGAACATCCAAATTCTAGCTCGCGTCAAATTTACTTGACATTTCCAGCTGATAGCACATTCAAGGAAGAAGATGTTTCCAACTACTTTAGGTAAGGTGTATGGTTTGCTTAAAACTCAATGATGATTTCATACAATAAATTTAATATGAATGTTTAAATTTCGTGAAGCCAATTTGGACCGGTGCAAGATGTGAGGATCCCTTATCAGCAGAAGAGAATGTTTGGCTTTGTCACATTTGTCTATCCTGAAACTGTGAAGCAGATTTTAGCTAAAGGAAACCCTCACTTTGTATGCGATTCGCGTGTGCTTGTTAAACCCTACAAGGAGAAGGGTAAACTTCCGGACAAGTATGCACCCTTTCTCATTCTTTATTGTTATTGATCCTGCTCAACTGAGTTTGTATTAGTTCCCAGTTATTAATTTAAGAATCTGCAGGAAGCACCAAATGGAGATGGGAGAATTTCCTGCATGTTTTAGCCCATCTGGGCCCGACTCCATGGAGCCTTTTGATCTTCCCTTTGGTAAGTTTACATGTTGATTCTGCCTGTTTAATTATCACTTCTGTTATAGATGCTTTAGTTCTTTGTTGCTCTGTACAGGAAGAAGAATGATGTTCAATAGCCAGGAATTGATGTTCAGAAGAAAATTGGAGCAGGAGGCAGAACTGCAACAAGCTATCGAATACCAAGGAAGGAGGCTGATGAATCTTCAGCTCCCAGATATGATAAATCATCAACTCCATCGCCATCAGTTGGTTGTTCCTGTTCCTGTCCCTTTCCCGGCGCAAGCTTACTCTCAAATCAATCAAGGTCTTGCACAGTCATCAGATGGTATTACTCAAGAGGATTTAGATGGTAAACATTTAATCTGATTTGCTATTTTATGAAATATAACTTCGTTTGTGACTGGAAATTGATTTTATTAAATATTCTTGAAGGTGGTAATGCTGGAAAAGATGAAGTTGTTTCTCCCACCATAGCTGCTGATCCACAGGATAACGAATCTAATGCTAGTGATGGGAATGGCAGCGACAGTGGCAAGCAAAAGGTTCCTAGCCTTGGTGAAACTGATCCTCATGGAAGGTACAATTAATTTTATATTACACCCGTGACCTCTTGTGTGTTAACTTATTAACTGTGGCTTAATCTCTAGTTATGTGTCTTTAGGTGTTGGATATTTAAATACTCCTACTAATATCTGCATTCTCATCTTCACTTGCAGCAATTTGGAGCATATCCTTCCTGATAGCCTTTTCTCATCTCCTAAAAAATCTGACCAGTCAGTTTGCTCTGCTTCTGCTGAAATTGATGATGGTGTCCCCGGAACAAACACATTGCTCTCTTCGAACCTTTTCCCAGCTGTAACTTCCAGTCGCAATATGGCTTCTCTCAGTTCTCGTTTCGCCGAAATGCCAAGGTACTGACCGCTCTCTTTTTCTATATATATGTATCAGTACGTGTTTGATAAGAGTACTCATGCATTGTGGATATGTCATTTGTGGGTCTTATTTTGAGCAGGAAGCCATTGGTATGATGTGGGTGAGCATGGCCAGCATGGAGGGATTTGACTTTAGTTTTTGGGTAAGATCATAATTTTACTCTTCGAACAAAGAAAATTAAGTTCTTTGTGCACATTTGTTTGATTATTTGAATCAAGAATGAATACATTGTAACTCTTGGTATTTTTATTTGATGCAGAAGTTTTGAGTAGAGACCACATAGAATGAAGACAAGCCCCCTCCTAGCTGTATAGTCAGTCAAAGCTTACTCAGCATGATAAAAGAAAAAAGTAGCTCTCAAGGGAGATATCCTCAAGATTATTAGAATCATCAAATACCATACTACTTACAAAAAAAAATACATAATATGCATAGATGAAAGGACAGATGAACTAGTTAATGGGAGTGGGGGGTGCCCCTTCTGTTTAATTTTACCCTTCTCTCTTTTGTTAGACTGTACTGGACCACACACAACAGTCCAGTAACAAAGGATTAGTACCCAGCAGACTAGCAGTAGCTTTTCTTTTTATAATGTCAATACTAGTTAAGACTTTTGCACATTTTCAAATTTCCCTTGTTTTTCTTTTCCCTGGTTTTTTATTTGCTTTATCTGCTGCAAAGGTATGAGAAAGTGAATTTTATGCTAATCCTCAGGGATTAGAATGTAATATATGTGAATGTACATGTTATGTATATATTTGTTGCTTAAAAGTCATCCATCAAGTGGAATCTTGGATATGCACAGGTTGGATATGCAACAGGTACAGTGTAGGGCCTATCTTTCATAACTTCTTGTTTTGAATCTTTGGATGACTCTGTTGAGTACTTGCACATACATTTCCATTCAATTGTTCATAATAGCATGCATTGCAGAGAAGTACAATAAATTAGTAAAACAATGGTACTGTGTGATTCTTGGTTTTTTTGCTAAGCAATAATATTGTAATTGTTGTGTGTGTGTGAGTGTATAAGATGATTTTGGGAAATGTGGTGTTGGAAATTAAAGTTGTGATATTTTAGTGAATAAAGGTAACTTTAGGGAGCCATATTGTGAAAGGGAGGGCCATATTATTATCAGTTATCACATGGGGGGTACTGACACAAATTTGAATGGCATCCAAGGATGGATGCCACCAATATTCTGATTTTAATTATACTTTAGCCTGCTCCTTTTGTAAATGGCTCTTGCCTTTACCTGTTACTGACTTACTGTTTTTAATTGACAAGGGGACATGTCATTGTATTGCTCACAGGTCTTAGCCTCATGCATGTTTGAATTGTAGACCTACAATTATTAGATCACAAGTTATGTAATTTCGAAAAATTCCATTAAACTTTATAAGGAAATGTATATTACTCCTTCAATTTGATGAAATGTATTGGCCTCTTGTAGAATCTGTAATTATTATATAGGAAATTATAGAAGATTTAAACTTCTGCAACTAAATTACAACACTTCCCCTAAAAGCTAGAGCACAACCCAAAATAATTGTTACGTAGATGGTTCGGGCCAAACGATTAGTATCATATTATATTACGGTATCATGATAGGTAATAAGACGGATCCTTCGTATACTTCTATTAAAAATTTTACTATTGCGATAAATTATTGTTACATTATAGGTCCTAACAATAACTTAATGTATATCGGGTTTATAACGGTTTTTCTTGAGTACACACCAAGGACTAAATTTTATAAGGTTGACTCATTTTAATTTATTTTCATATCTTGACAGTGATAGACCCTCGTATATGTAGAAAACTAAATTAATCTAAATAAGTTGAAAACATAACGTAAAAGTCAGTGTGTAGGGTGTGCTAAAAAAACCCTTTGTATAATTGTACGGTAGTAATACTACTCCATAGAGTTTGAAGTTAACTGCAAAGACATTGTAGGCCCTTGTAGTTGTAGATGAGTTATAATGATGGATTCATTGAATTTTGAATTGTACCAAGGAACTTTTCGTTATACCAAGAAATGAAACTCGACTACCTAGGTATTCCATGGTCAATCCTAATTACACATTGATTAAATTAATGTATAGTATTTTGTTCGCAATGAAACTGTAAGTTGTATAATTTATTCTCTTGACTGTTGAAATTACCCGAGTAACTAGAAAATCCGTGAAACAATAAAACCCTAACTCATGGTGACTCACCATTGGTGACCACGTTTCTTGGTAATTAAGTTCCGGATTACTCGCTCCGTCCACGATGCAAGTCTTTTTTGAAAAAATTACGCATATTAAGAAATCATTAATTTGATAATGTTTTTTCACCTATACCCCTCTTAAATGAATGAATGTAGACTCTTACTCAGCCCTCATTAAATATTATACGCCTTTCAAGAATACTAATTTTGAAATAATGTCATTATATTTGCATTGGAAATGAAAAGTGAACATGTATTATGAGAAAAAAAATTCTTTCAAAAAAGACTACTATTGTGGGACGGAGGGAATACTACTCGAGCTATATTTTCTGCGATCAGACTGTCCCAACTAGGGGTGTACACGGATCGGGTAGGGCGGGTTGAGGGATTTAATCAACCCAATCAAATCGGGTTTGTAAATTTTCAACCCAACCCATAAAAATTTATTTCGTAACCCAATCCATTTAGTACATCTCGGTTTGGATCGGGTTGGATCGGGTTGGTCGGGTTAATTGATATATAAAATTTTAATAATATTCGGCCAACGAGGAAGATGTTTCGGAGCTTTTTATTTTGGAGAGAACGTCGCCTTAAAACAAATCGTGCAATATTAGTACTAACTAGCATAATAACCCGTGCAAGGCACGGGTCATTCTCTAGCGCTCGTGAATATTTGAATTATTTAGGATGTAAATGTTAAACCGGATTTTTTTTTTGTTTTGTAATTAAATTTTATATTCTTAATCATGTAAGTCATGTAAGTTGAATGTGGAACTCAAGCAGGAAGAAACTGGAAGCTTATAGTTGCAATTATTTATGACATACATTACATCTATAGATTTTTAAAGAAAAGGGAAACAAATTGTAAAATGCAAAGTTCTAAACTATGGATGTAGAATACATAATATCTTTTCATATTGAAAAATATCTTTGCGGGATGATTCAAGCTCATATTTTCTTTTATCTTCGTACTGGAATCATTATCGTCCTCAACTTTGTAAATGGTAAGCACTACGAGACACATGTGACAGTTTATTTCTTATAGCGTTAGATAATGAATTATATTTATGACTTTAACTTGGAATGCACAGAGTTTCAGAATAATATTTTTGAAAACAGCAGGTATTTGTTTGACATATTTGATGGACTAAATATTAAACTGGACACTGAAATGAAGTTCATATATCATTTTGT
>PHNY01239912.1:4214-15498 GCA_003724115.2 Anethum foeniculum
ATAAGTATAAATATGCATACATATATTCGTAAGTATATAATAAAAATCGGGTTTTATCGGGCTCAAATCAGGCTTTTACCCGGGCCGGGCCGGGCCGGGCTTTTGCTGAAAATATAGAGCCCGTTGATGGCCCAAAGCCCGGGCTTGACCGGGCTTTGACCAGATCGGGCCGGGCCAGATTTTCGGGCCCAGACTTTTTGTGCATCTCTAATTTGTACGGTCTTCAGCTTGGCATGTCTTTTTCTTTTCTTTCCTTTTCTTGTCGATCATGTTGAACTTGAATTATCCTCCGGCTTGCTTTTCTTTCTTTTGAATTTACTTTCTTTGTCATGTAGTACTTTTTTGATAATATCATGGATCATTTTTAGTTATAAACTACATTGGACTTGTAATATGATAATATGAGTGGACTTCTGTAGTTAAAGCACTAAGTTACTACATAACCTAGGAGCTTTTTTATTCGTTGCGCAATGCGCACAACCTGATCGATAGCCAAAGAGAAAATGGAATAAATGGATTTCTTAGAGGTGGTCGAAATCTGTGAAAAGTGTCATTGGCATATTGTTATTTTTGGACTAGTAAGGACTGGAAGTGAAGAAACTCATGCAATTTTTAAGAATATTGCTAGAAGCTCATTCAATTTTTTAAGAGTAGTAAAACAAATATAATGATTATTATTGGTTACGGTTGGGAGTGCTTTGAAACTGTATTTAAATTTATGCCGATTTACGAGACAACTGCATGGAATGCTATGGTATTAAATATTATTATTTCCTAGCCAAGTACATAGCAGTATGACGTTCCTCAGGTGAAAGTATTGCTCCTAGAGATTCAAAGAAAGAGGTCTTTGATGCCGTTTTTTCAAACTGCAGACTGCAGTAGATATAGGCATTAATCATTTAACCGAGAACTCTTGATTGAACAACAGCTCTCAATCATTCAACAAAACACACTGAAATGAACACCTGCTTGTATGTAAAGATGAAGACTTACATTTTATTAATGGAGAAAAGTTTACAAATCTATCTGATAAAAGTTGAATACAGAATGAAGCTTGCTGATGAACATATACAGCTTGACTAATTGCCAGATACTAACTAATTCTGTTATGATACGAGCACTTACTTATCACTAGAATATAAGTCTCTTGACTACTTATCTAATATTTGTAATGCTATTATCTAATAAAACTATTATTCTACAATATTCCCCCTCGTTTTTCAAATTGAATGAGCCTGCCTGACATTCAAATGTGAAAGAATGCTCCAGTGAGATTGTTGTGGCAATCCTTTAGTTAGGATATCAGCAAGTTGCAGATTGCTAGGAACATACACATGATGAATGAGACCAGACTGTACTTGTTCTCGTACAAAATGACAATCGAGAGCAAAATGCTTGGTTGTAGGATGAAACACCGGGTCTGCAGTGATATACAAGGCTGCTTGATTGTCACAGCATATAGTTATTGGTCGAGACTGAGGAATTTGCAACTCAGAAAGTAAAAGATGAAACCAAGACAAGTCACAAGCAGTGTCAATCAAGGCCCTGAGTTCAGCTTCTGCAGTAGACCTTGAGACAACAGGTTGCTTCTTAGATGACCAAGAAACTAAAGAAGAACCAAGTAAAAGACAAATGTCAGTAACACTTCTTGAAGAATGAAAACAGGAACCCCAATCACTGTCACAATAGGCCTTCAAATCCAGAGAAGAACTGGCATCAAAATATAACCCTTGGAAAGGTGCAGCTTTAAGATACCTCAAAACTCTTTGCACAGCATGAAGATGAGGCACCCTGGGAGTTTGAAGAAATTGACTCAAATGATGAACTGTAAAAAAAATATCCAGCCTTGATACTGTTAGGTACAGTAGTTTACCAACAAACTTCCTGTAAACAGATGGATCTTCAAGTATTTCACCCTCGTCAGTGGTTAATTTGACTGTAGAATCAAGCGAAAGTGACAATGGTTTTGCATTCTCCAATCCATCCTCAACAAGCATATCGTAAACAAATTTATGCTGATATAAAAATAAACCAGCAACAGTTCTGTGAATATCAAGGCCCAGATAATACTTGGCCAAACCTAAATCTTTGATTGTAAAAGAGGTATAAGAACATATTTGAAATGAGCAATCATGTCGATATTGGTGCCAGTAAGCAAAATATCATCAACATAAACTAGGGCTATGATAAAAGACCCTTCTTTTGCCAAAGTAAAAAGAGAATAATCTGCAACTGCTTGAACAAATCCCAAACCAAAAAGAACTGATACAAGCTTGGCAAACCACTGCCTTGACGCTTGCTTTGAACCATATAAAGACTTAAGTAACCTGCAAACGGCATTAGGCTTTCTATACAGCGGATGACCTTTAGGTATCTCCATATATACTTCTTCTAACAAATCACCATGTAAAAAGGCATTATTTATGTCTAGTTGATGAATATGCCAAGCTTTAACAGTAGCAAGGGCAAGTACAGTTCTGACAGTGGACATCTTTACAATAGGAGCAAAAGTGTTGTGGTAATCTTCTCTTTCAATCTGTGTGTAACCTTTGGCCACTAACCTAGCCTTGAATTTATCTAGTGAACCGTCAGCCAAAAATTTTGCTTTGTAAACCCATTTACAACCAACTATTTTCTTTCCTTCTGGCAAAGAAACAACAGCCCAAGTGTTATTAGACTCAAGAGCTTGAAGCTCTTTTTGCATAGCCTCCACCCATCTGGGATCAAAAGCCGCTTGATTGTATGTGTATGGTTATTTGAAAGTATATTGAGAATTTACATTACAAGCATAAATTGGAAATTGAGGATTTTGAATAGAGTAGTGATGAAAATTGTATTTGGACACATCAATTGGACAATTCAACAAAACTGTGTTTGCTTGAGGTGTACCAGTAGAAGAAGAATTCTTGGGATTGGGAATCACATAATCCTTCATCCATGTTGGCTGAATCTTATGTCTCAAAGATAATCTGGTAGAAATAGGGGCTGATTGTTTAACAGAATTAGAAGGTGTGTGATGATCTGCACTTGCAGAATCAGGTGTATGATGTTCTGTACCTACAGAATCAGCTGAAGTAACAGTTTCTAAAGGAGGTGAGAGATGCTGATCATCAGAATCAAAAGAAGAGATATGTGTAGTGGGATTGTCATGTACATCAGATGTTAAATCTGGTGGACCAAACTGTGAAGTAGGTGATGGATATAGGACAGGATTAGTAGTGTCTTTATAAGGGAAAATATTTTCATGAAAAACAACATGTCTTGAGACATGAGTTGTATGAGTAATAGGATCATAAAGTTTGTATCCTTTTTTATGTAAAGGATAACCAATAAAGATTGTTTTCACTGCTCTTGGAACTAATTTGTCTGTAGAATGAACATACATATAGGCGAAACAACCAAGGATCCTGAGATTGCTACAATCTGGTGGAGTGTGAAATAAGAGTTCATAAGGACTAACAAATCCTAATACAGAAGTGGGAATTTTGTTAATAAGATAGGTGGATGTCAACAGACAATCACCCCAGAATTTTGTGGGAAAATTAGCTTGAAACATGAGAGCTCTGGTCATTTCCAGCAAATTTCTATGTTTCCTTTCGACTCTTCCATTTTGTTGAGGAGTGGAAGGACAAGAAGATTGATGTTTGATACCATGACTCTTTAAGAAAAGTACAAAGATCATGATTGAAAAATTCACCTCCATTATTAGATCTCAGGCACTTAACAGGGGTATTGAATTGAGTATTGATATGTAAAATAAAATCTTGAAGAGATTGTATGACATGTTGCTTTATAGGTATCAAAATGGTCCAAGTACTTCTTGTACAATCATCAACTATTGTTAAAAAATACTTGCATTTATTACAAGTTGGAGTCCTATAAGGAACCCAGAGATCACAATGAACTAAGTCAAAAGGTAAAGTTGCATGAGATGTGCTATTACGGAAAGGTAACTTGCATTGTTTTGCTAAAGGACAAACATCACATGCTGGAAAAGAAGTACTATCAGACTGCTTAATAGCTAAATCTGGAATTTTTGAAATAACAGTAATAGGAACATGTCCTAGACATTGATGCCAAAGAGCAGGTGGGGTCTAAAAATTCTGAGAAGCAACAGAAACAACTGGTGCAGATGATGATGCAGATGATGTAGGTACTGGTAAGGTATTGACAAGCTGATATAATCCTCCAACCATGTTACCAAGAACTAATGCCTTGTTCTAGGATTGGCCCTGCAGATAACATGAATTAGATTCAAACCAAATTCTGGATTGAAGTTGTGAGGAGAGTTTACTGATTGACAACAGATTAAAAGTGAAGGTGAGAATGGATAGAACATCATGGATGATCAAAGAGATGGAATGCAGCAAGACAGAACCAGAATGTGTAACAAGAGCTTGTTCACCATTAGGAAAAGTCACAGAATATGGATCAGCTATAGCCTTAATGTCATGCATATGATTCAGACTACAACACATGTGATTGGTAGCTCCTTTATCTAGTATCCATACATTCTCAATAACACATAATGATGTAGATAAAGAGAATGCAGTACCTGCTATGTTTCCAGTAAAAGAATAAGCACCTGGAGACTGAATACCTTGGTTTTATGACTGAGGTTTTGTGTTGAACATTGCATGAGAGAATTCATTTGATTCTGCAAAGCCTCCATCTGAGTCAAAACAGTATTGTCACCAGCATTTGGAGCATTTAAGATAGGCTTTTCAACAGTAGTACAAGAAGAAGTCTGAGATTCAACACTAGCTTGCAGAGCCTGAACAGGCCTGTTTGTGCTAAACCTAGTATTAGGTCTCCTTTTCCCTTTGTTGTTAGGATGATATGGGTGATCAATGGGATAACCTACTAGTTTATAGCATTTCTCACGGGTATGTCCTTTGAGATGACAATATGAGCACTCTGGCAAAACAACAGCCTTGTCATTACCCTTAAAGTGTGACCGCGGTAATCCAGCCATCATAGCAATAGGCTGAGACTGATGAGCATTGTGTATCTGCCTTTGTTTCTCTTCCTACTTGATTAACATAAAAGCTTGATTAACTGTTGGCCAAGGCTGCATCATTAACAACTGTCCCCTAGTAGCTGTGAAACTAGAGTGAAGTCCCATAAGAAATTGTATGAGTCTAGTCTTCTCGAGTTGCATTTCCCAATCTTTCACAGCACCACAAGTACATTTTATAGAAGGCTCCAAAGCCTTAAGTTCATCCCAAAATCCTTTGAGTTTATGAAAATAAAACTCGACTGAATCATTTCATTGCTCCAACTTGAACAAATACCTCTGTGTTGCGTAAATTTTGTGTCCACTTATAACAGAAAACCGTTCATTTAGCTCAGACCAAATGCTAAAAGCACTGTCCATGTAGTTCATGCTGTTACTGATGTCATCAGCAATGGTATTCAAGATCCAGGTAATTACAATATCATTCACACTTTTCCAATGAGAAAGAAGAGAAGATTGTGCACCAGGTGCAACAAAATCACCAGTCACAATCACAAGTTTGTTCTTAGCAGATAATGCGATTTGCATAGATCGCTTCCAAGACGCATAATTCTCACTACCAGTTAGTTTCTTAGAGATTAAAATCATTCCAGGTTGATCATTATTATGTAAAAACAATGGATGACTATTGTTTTCAATAGATTCACCATAAGAATTTGAGGTATGAGTAGTGGTCTGTTCAGTTGAAGTAGAGGTGTTTGTTTGATTAGCCATAATAACAGCATGAGCATATGAAAGAATAGCGTTTCGATTGAAATTGTTATTAGTACAAGACATTCACAGATCTCACAAATTACAACAAGATTCACAGAAAACACGCAAGAAAACTAGGGTTCGATGAAAAGAAATAGGAAAAATAAGCAATCAAGAACGAAGAAGAACATGATTGATATCGAAGATACAAAGGAACAGAACAAGAAATGATCGTTTACGAAAATAAGCAAGAAGAAGCAAAACGAGAAGATAGAGTACGCTTATGAGAGAGATTAATCACGAGAGAGATCGAGAAAGATTGAAGGAGATCGAGAAGCACAAATGCGGAAATTGTTCTTAGAGCTCTGATACCATCTTGATTGAACAACAGCTCTCAATCATTCAACAAAAACACACTGAAATGAACACTTGCTTTTATGTAAAGATGAAGACTTACATTTTATTAATGAAGAAAATTTTACAAATCTATCTGATAAAAGTTGAATACAGAATGAAGCTTGATGATGAACATATACAGCTTGACTAATTTCCAGATACTAACTAATTCTGCTACGATACGAGCACTTACTTATCACTAGAATATAAGTCCCTTGATTACTTATCTAATATCTGTAAATGTTATTATCTAATAAAACTATTATTCTACAATAAGAACAATGTAGGCGAGGGAAAAGTTTAAACTTAAGAACACATGTAGGGAGAACATAAGAGTTGATTTGACACTGATTGGTTGAACCAGTTCATTACAGTAATCTTAGCTTTGATCAACAGCTTCCAAGTCCAGACAATCATATGAGCAACATCTTACCCCTACAACCAGTTTAATTACATTACATTTTCTTAGCTTATATGTCCCTTAACCAAAAATAGAATTATTGCATACAACTCTGTATTTTGGTAAATAACAGTGTTTTTACATATAAGCCCTCGTTTTAGCATTCATCGGGTATAAAACATATCATAAGCCATAAAAGTGAGGATGCGAAACTGCAAATCATCTCCTGATATAAGAACATCCAAATTGTAGTAAACCTCTATCCAACTACAACCAGGATGCTTCTTCACTCCCTGTATTCTCATCGACTATATCTATTAGAAGTTGTTCCACATCGTTTGTGGGGGGGGGGCAAATTGCTAGTTAATAAGCAATAACTCCATTAGTATGAGGCCTTTTGGGAGGTGCCAAAAAACAAATCAGTACGGGCTCGGCCTAGAACGGACAATATCATACTAATGTAGAGTTACGTCTGTTTAGCAAGCCCAACAAGTGGTATCAGAGTTATGGTTAGAGTGGTCCATAACAATCTCACATGGACTCCCAGATGGGCCTAGGAAACAGCAGGTGGGCCTTCCAGTACGAGCTTAGGGGGAGCCAGGTGGACTTCCAATATGGGTCAAGGGGGAGCCAGATCACACAATTAGGAGGCAGATCCGATAGCTGTCGAGCCTAATGTGTGAAGGGGGAGATTGTTAGGAGTTGTCCCATATCATTTGTGGGAGGGGCAAATTGCTAGTTAGTAAGCATCCAGATAACTCCATTAGTCTCAGCCATAATACGTAAATTGCCTGAATTGGAAGGTTCTGATTGCAGAACTCTCTCCACTATAGTCTCAACCACCTTTAAATTCTTGGAGACTATGCATGCTCCTCAGACATGATCTAGAATCTTAATTACCTTGGATCCAATAGTTACTGCATCTTTTCCAAGTCCATATTTACCCAGTAGATCAACACTAGGACTGTACAAATATAACGATCGTTGCTTGCGTATGTATGACACTCATATTTCAAGAAATCAACTAAATTGCTCCTTGTTTTACCCTCATGCATGATTATAAGCAGGTAAAGGCTGTCTGATAGGCCTTACAAACATACCCAGAGGTTCCCCTCTATGTCAATGACAAGCCAGTCCACATATTATAAGTCTGGAAATTGACGTCGCGATTGAGCATACAAGAGGACTATAGCACGGCAGAATCCATGTTTCCATACTTATCATACATGGTGTGTGATGCATCTATTCTATTATATATATAGTGAAAAATGATTCGTGCACAAAATTGGTATAAAATTTTTCACAATATGACATATGTTAAGTTTTGATTGGAATGGGCCCCTTTATTCACGTAAATAGCACCAACTAAAACATCCCACCTCATTTGTCATGTCATTTTTTGCAAAAATTTTGTATCCAATTTTTTTCATGTAGCAATACTCATATATAATACTCCCTCCGTCCCGGATGTAGTTAATTTTTTATTATAAAACTTTACTATTTTTTATAACTTTTGAAATATAAAGAATTGAGAGGGATATCCAGAAAATAATAGTGTAAAGAAATAGGGACAGAGGGAGTAGAGCAACTAGGGGTTACTTGAAATAATTTATTCATTTAAAATTACTCCCCTCATAAATATATATCAATAAATGACATATTTAATAGCTTATATCAATCATATATTGCTCATTAATTATTATTAATTCTATATTTATTACAACTTCATTATTGTATATTAACGACTTATAGTTATAGATGTTTAAAGTCGTTAAATAATAGCTAATTATAATACACAAGTAATGACGAACGGACGTGTTTTCTCTCCTTAATGTGAGAGTTTTGATTTTTTTCTCTCCTTTTAACAAACACTGTGAGAGTGCTTCATCTTCATGGCTAGAATGGACGATATCCGCGAACAGATGGCATAAATGGGAATTGAGGATGAAGAAAATGAGGAACTCATATTTGATGATGATGTAGTGAGTGGCTCCAATAAGTTTGAGTTGTGTCTGGTCGGTCATTTTTTAACAGAGAGAAGTATCAATATTAGGGAAATACGAACAAAAATAGTTGATGTATGGCGTCCGCAGGGGAATTAACATCAAGGAATTGAGATATGGAGTTTTTCTGTTCCAATTCTATCATTTTGACGACATGAGTTCGGTCATGAATGGTGCCCCTTGGTCTTTTGATGGTGCTATCTGTTGTACGATTGGTCAGGGACAAGATCCAACAGAGGTACAAATGTTTCGTTGAACTTTTGGATATAGTTACATGGACTACGTGCAAGTTTTATGTCAAAAGCTATGGGTAAGCAGCTGGGGAATTTCTTTGGTACTTTTCTTCAGTATGATCCTAATAATGATTCCAGTATATGGCGAGAATGTATGAGGGTCAAAATCATGGTGGAATGAGAAATCCTCTTAAACTCAAGAAGAAGATATGTAAGAAAGATAGGACTGAGTGGTTGTTCAGTGTAAATGTGAAAGATTGAGTGACTTATATTTCGTTTATGGAATGGTAACTCACACTGAGAGGTTTTGCCATAAGAAGCTGGATATGGATTTTCAAGGACAAGTTGGGACAAGAACTGAGTAAGTGGCTCTGTGATGAGAGAGATGAAAACTGGGGGCAGGAATTTTGAGAATAATAACTACTACCAACAAAATCCGGTAGGACAGACTGGGGGAAAGGATACGGGAGCTTTTCAGGGGCGAGATTATAGGGTTGACATATATGGAAAGGCGAGTAATTCGGGAGCAAATCAACTGAATGGAATTTCAAACCTCCAGGCGGTAAAATTTAAAAAAATTTTCCCCAAATGGGCCTATAGAGGAGGAATTGAGTGGGCTTAATATTGATGATCGTAAAAAATGATATAGTGGGCTAAATACAAATGAGTTTATGATAACGTATGATGGTAATGGGCCTCTTATCTCGGATGTTGTTCTTTCTACTAGTGATTGTGCAGACTCATCTCCTGATAACATCAATGAATATCCTTAGCTGGAATTGTTGAGGGTTAGGGTCCCCTTGAACAGTTTGTGTTCTTCATGACCTTATTAAAACTTACAAACCTGATTTTCTTTTTTTGTCTAAAACTATTTCTACTGCTAATAAAATAGAGGGACTTCGTGTGAAGTTTGGCTTCTCTCAATGTTTTTCTGTTGATCGTATAGGTCATAGTAGTGGCTTAGCTATTTTATGGAAGCATAATGTAGCTTGTGAGGTGACAAGTTACTCCAATAACCATACTGATGTATGTTTCTTGCTAATAATGTTTTTTCCTGGAGGTTATCTTGCTTTTATGGCTTTCCTAAAGGAACCAGATCTAGAAATTCTTGGGACCTCATTCGTACGTTAGCAAATGTTCTCAGCTTTCATGGTGTATTTTGGGAGATTTCAACAAATTATTATATGCTTATGATAAATGAGGTAAGTTTCCTCATCCTCAATACTTAACGACAGGGTTTCGTTTGACAATCGATGAGTGTATGCTTTCAGAAATTGATCTCAACAGTAGCAACTTCACTTGGGAGAAAGGTCGAGGAACGGATGAGTGGGAAAGGGAAAGGCTTGATAGAGCTTTTGCTACTATGTCTTGGTGGAATATGTTTCCCTTCTGTAAGCTGAATGCTTACCATACTTCATGTTATGACCATGATCCAATTCACTTGGATTTACTTAGTGTTTCGTTCTCAGTAAAACGGTTTCACTTTAAATTTGAGAACACATGGTTACAAGAACCTAACTTTCATCATGATATAAAAATTTTTTGGTTGGGTCTTCCCCCCAGCAACATTCTTCCAAAGCTTATTTTGGTGTCTTCATTTATGGCTCGTGGGGGAAGGAGGTCTTTCCACAAATTTCGGGACAAAGTAAAAGTTCAGAACAATTTTTTAACTAATCTAGTTGATCGTACAGACGAAGAAGGTGTCAGACAGTATTTAGTTGAGAATGATAAGCTTAATGATCTTTAATTTCACGAAGAGTTGTATTGGAAGCAGAGAGCTAAAATCTTTTGTTAACTAGGGTGATGCAAACACCAAGTTTTTTCATGCTAGTGCTTCAGCAAGGAAAAAGAATAATCATCTACTTTCCTGGAAACAACAGTGGAGATCAGGGTTATAATCATGAGGATATGTGTCGTATAGTTAAAGACTATTTTACGACTGTTTTTACTAATGACACCAGTAGTGAAACAGATCAGCCAAGCGTGGCAGACATATGTGTAACTAGGGATCAAAATGAGAAGCTAGTGGCTGAAGTATATTGTGAAGAGTTTAGCGTAGCAATCAAGAAGATGCACCCTGATAAATCATCAGGACTAGACGACTTGAATCCAGCGTTCTTTCAACAATTTTGGTCTATCACGGGCAGGGAGGTTTATGAGTGCTACAAAGAATGGCTCAATATAGGCTTTTTTCCCACAGACTTAAACAATACGAATGTAGTTCTCATCCCGAAGAAGGAAAATGCTCGTTGTATGAAAGACCTTCGCCCTATAGTTTTGTGTAATGTACTTTATACAATTATTGCCAAGATACTTGTAAATCAATTGAAACTCATTCTTCCAAGCTTGATTTCGGAGAACCAATATGCTTTTATGCCAGGTAGAAGTATAACTGACAATGTCTTGGTAGCTTTTGAGGTCATTGTTAGGTCCCGAAGTATCGTAGAAGGGGGGGTTGAATACGATACTCACTAAATTAAAAAATTCTTTCAGAATGAATTACAGTCTGATAATTGGATTTGCTGTGTAACTCATTCTTATG